>JACEGR010006573.1:0-59129 GCA_014170235.1 Listronotus bonariensis
AAAATACCAATGCGTGAGTCACGTGTTTAGGGTTTCTATTTAAACTCCCTAAATCTTTTAAGCCCTTTATAACGTCAAGTATTTTGTCATACTGTAAACAGCCCCTAATGAGTATTAACGACTATTTCGTTGAAAGACATTACACTTTTTTCGTTTTCGTTTAGAGCAGCACATTTGATTTTAAAATTACTTTTTATTTCTTTATCAATACCAGGTTTCAAAATATTTTCCCCTATCCAACACTAAAGCTGATTGTAAAATTACACTTTTTTTCCTTCAAAAATAATATGGTAAAGGCGATTTATAAAACAAAGAAAATATACACTTTTTTTGCTTTTTGTCCCACACCTTACCTTTTTTATTCCCACGTAATTGCATAATATCTAAGGTTCTTTCTACTCTGAATAAAAAAAGGTAAAAGAGGTAAAATACTAAGGATTGTTTATTTGGATTTTTTAGTTTTTTTTTATCTAAGATTTAATTTTCTTTTGGTGTGACAATAAATTTTTTATTAAAGCTTTAATTTTGTAGGTGTTATTTGCCTGTCTATGCATTTATATCATTAGCTATTTTTGTATTAGTTTCAAAGCAATTTTTTTAACTGGTGTGTTTGTGTGTTGAATAGGTTTTTCTTACCTTAAAACTTTTAGTACCTCTTCATTCGGTTCCTGGTTTTTATTTTTAACATCATGTACCGGTATTAGATCCTTTTTTAGATTGCCGTTTTCCTAAAAATTAATAAAAAAACCAGTAAAATATTAATGAAGGATCGAGTGGTTAAAGGAGGTAACTAGCTAAAATATACAACTGAGAAAATGGACTTCAAAGTTTTTTAACTAGAGAAAAGAAAAATTATCCTTTAATAAGCTAATTTTAAAATAAGATAATCATTTTATACCACAGATTTTCGAAAATATGCAGTTACCTCCTTCATTCACAACGGCAATATTTCAAAAAGTGCAGTTTTAAATTGATAAAGGTAATAACTAGCAAATATTTTTATGCTTGGAGAAATTTTATTTAATATGGATAACAACACGAATAATAATTAATATGGACAACTCAATACGAACTATTTTCTTTTTGATCTTTGATGATCCCCTTGTAGTACCAACGGTAAGGATCTTTGAGAAAAGGTACTTGAGTTTTTAGATTATCCATTTTTAGTGGAGCTAGTTTTCCATATTTTCTGCCAATCCGTTGAATTTCAATGTGGCTAGGAGGGGTTAAGCAAGCATTCTTTATAATATTCACTTTTTTAAAAGTGTGTTGGGATCATAACTCTCTTTATACCAATATGAGCCATATTCGTCTACCCTAATCCATTTGATTCCATTTCTAAATGGGACTGTCTTATTTTGTATTTTTTTCTATTTATAAGGTTAAGATCTTGTGCAAGATCTTTAAACTCTCGAAAGTGAATTGTCATGTCAGTGACATGATTTATTTTGCTCGATTTTAAAATGATAGTACGATACTCCTCAGATAAGTATATTGTATCAGGTTTTCTTAGATTTTTCTCGATTCTTCCAAAATCGCGATCTGAATCAAGAAAACTATGTCCCACCTCGGGAAATTTGTGGTCTATTTGTTTCACTATTCGTTTTAAAATCAAGTACTGGTAAAGACAAATAATTAAAAAATTCTTGTTTTGTCCAGCACAGGAATCCGTCCATATGACTAGATGGGAGATGCCTTTTCCTTGTATAGGAATATGGTATTCCAGGAATGTTAAAGAGAGCTGCAAATTTCTGCACTTCCCCGATGAGCAACATCCTCTGTCCATGTGAAAAATTTTGCTTTTTCTTGGTCTTTGTTCATAGAATGAATTCCTAGGTTGTACATCCACATTTGGCGGAGGTAGAATGCTTTGGAACTAGTTAGCTTGGGTAGGGGTAATGTCTGCTGCAGATTTATTGTTATGTAGCAAATTTCGGCATTAGACTTGGATATATTTTGGTCTTTACGTTGAAATAAAAATGCTGCTTCATAGTTGGCTTTGTTTTCTTAATTACCTTCACCGCTATCACATGTCGCACAAGTATCACTTCTTGGTGTCCCGAAAGGATCAGCTGGAAAACAGCTAATATGATCTATAATATACTGCTTACCATCATCACATAGTTTGTGTGGTCTATTGGTATGTCTTCCTTTTTTATCTTGGGTAGGAGCTCAATTTTCTTCTTTCCTATTTGGAAAATGGAACAAAATGCTTGTTTGCAAATGAAAATCGTTCTTTTGTATATTTCTAAAAAGTACTTATAGGACACAGGCAAGTTGCTGTTTTTTGTGGTTGTTTTGAAGATCGAGCTGTCATGCTTTTAAACGGAAACATATTTTTTGCATTCACATCAAATTTGTAGAATCTGGTAAATATTTTCATTCTCATTTTCAGGCATTTAAGTGTACATAACGTTGCTTCATTTACGGCTTTCCTTGGAGTCGTTTTACCTTTTTGACTTTACACTATTACAATATTTACAAGTGTTTTAGAATTACTAAAAGCATCCTGCTACGTTTATTAGCACAGTTCAGTGTCGATGTTCCTTGACACTTTTTTACATCACTT
This sequence comes from Listronotus bonariensis, assembly GCA_014170235.1. Lineage (NCBI taxonomy): Eukaryota > Metazoa > Arthropoda > Insecta > Coleoptera > Curculionidae > Listronotus > Listronotus bonariensis. Next base: position 2,570 of record JACEGR010006573.1, read on the forward strand.
TACTTATTACCTATTACGAATTAAGGTATTTGTCACTGAATTAGAATTTTTAGATCACCGAGAAAAAGTATTCATAAGAGAAATACTAAGTTAGAATTATTTTGAATAAGAGAGATAGATAGCTTGAATGTAGAATTTGTAAGTATTTGAATAAGAAAAGTTTTATTTTCCTGAGAGAGAATTGCAATTATTTGCGAGAGAATAAGAATGTTTGAAAGCGACTTTGCGCGAGAGATGAGTCGTCCGAAAATTGACGAGAGCGACTTTTCGCGAGAGATGCGTAGTCGATGAAACTTGCAGTGCGACTGTCTTACTCTTTTGGGAGAACCGAATGAGTCCGCCCTCTACGCGCTAAACCGAAAGCATGTGATGTGCTCGCCAATAGAGAGTGCGCTCTCCATCGGGCTGTGAGACACCTTCTCACGCGCCATTGGCGCGGCGCATCAGCCATATTTAAGTAGAAGTGATCATTTTACTTGGAGATCGGAAAAGTACAAAGAGAATTCTGAGAACTTTGATGTTTTTACAAACGGCGTTTTACAAAGAAAACCGTTAAAGATTAAATCTAAAAATAGAACAGAATTGTGTTCGGAGAAAATAAATTATTTGGTTAATTTCTTTGAAAGAATTTATGCTCGTTCCCGGCCAACTAATATAACTTTCTTTTTTCCCTTGGTATAGCCGCTACACGTTTTTTCCAATTATTGTCGGGATCTAACACCTTTTTCCTAGCCTATTTATCTATCTTAGAGAAGACTTTTTACTTTTCAAATTACTAATCATATTTTCTTCAGGATTCTTGTTTTTAAGACATCTATTTTCAAAATTGTCATTACTTGTTGTAGATGCGTGCTACACATATAGGAACATCTTCAAAAAGATTTCTGGCAACTTGCTTGCGTTTCTTAAATAAGTTGTTGCCACTGTTGCTGTAGCTGCTACTGGACGGGGAGTATTCGCTTTCTGATGAAAGGAATGGTTCCTCTTCACTGCTCAACTGTGAATCTCAATTATTCTTACTTGTTAAAATTTTTAATATTCTGGTAATCATACCATTTACTAAGCTGCGGGAAGTAACTTTTCTGGTACTCTCTGATTTGTTTGTTTTACTGCAGCCTGGTTGTGGTTCCGCTAAAACAAATACAATAAATTAAATTAAAACCCAATCGACATCCTGCCTATCGAACGAATAAATAAACTCTTTTTAACATTATTCCGTTTTGACCGTACGGCAAAAACCGTACGACGCACGATAAAATTATTTTGAATGTAAAAAGAGCCGTGCTGCTTAATAATAAACCATCAAAATAAAAAATTAGGTTATTACAGTTATGCTGATGTATGCTATAATTATTACCTGTATTCAGAGGCTAATTGGCTAGTTTCTCAACTAGTTCTACCATTAATTTACCCCTGGAAGTCATTTTTGGCACGATATTGACTCGAACAACAACACACCACAAACCCGCACTAACAAAATATTGTAGGTTATGATCGGTTCTACAGAAAATTAATAGAGAGTTTACGAAAGAAGAAGGTAAGTGCTGCCACTTGCCTTCTTCATTAACTAAATTTAAATAATTAAAAGGATAATCGTCGTAAAGTTTATGGATGAAGGAGGTAAATGTTCAAATAAGTGAATAAAGGAGGCAAGTGTTGTCACTTATCTCTTTCATGCATGTGCAATGGAAATAGGAAAATAACAATAATTTACCTCCTTTATCTTCATTTTTAAGAAAACTCGATACAGTTAGAATTTAATTAGTGCAACTGAAAGAGCGTCACTTATAACCTATTTCCACGCCAGAATCTATTTTTTTTTAATGTTATTTACCTCCTTTATCCACTCGACCCTTTATTTAATAAAAGGTTTTTTAATCATTGGATCAAAATAAGATAAATTATTTAGTAGAGAAAAGTGAACAAATATGGAATAGTCTCCCTTATATGAAAGACCGGCATTTCTCTAAAATAAAAACTCGCACACGCAAATAGAGGAATTTGTCTCATTTTTTTATGCCCATTTGCAACTAGAAGAGATAACATGTCAGTAGTGCAAGCCCTTTCGTTGCGGTAGTAACGTTTTGTTTTATCGCTTTCTGATAACCTTTTAGGGTATTTCAAAAATATGTATTTTTGTACAAAAAGTGTACGAAATACTGTTTTTATACCTTTTGGAGATAGTTCAGATATTCTGTAGTATGTTTTAACAGTATTTTATTTTATTATTTTCTTGAATAAAAAAATATAAACATTAGTTTAAAGTCGTCTGAAAATCCAAATATGGACAGATCATAGTAGCCAAATATGGAATATTCCATAATTGGGTCCATGGATCATTTAAAAAACTTCTAAAAGAGCAAGAAAAGAATCAGAGGACAAGATACAAGTCAAAAAAGGGTTGTTCGTCTCATAAATAAACCCGAGCTTCTGACGCCTGGATCTGTGATTTTTTAATTTCTTTTTGTTGCTTTCGATGTTATACCAAAACTTTTTAAAGAGTTTCTTATTAAATAAGTTTGACTTTTAATGGTGTTTATAGTATTCCATATTTGGGTATCTATTCCATATTTAGCTACCTTTAGAATTTTTTAGGTTTTAAAAAAATCCTTATAGAAATTTATTAATGTAACTTAATTTTTTTATAAAATAAAGGACAAATACAGTATGTCCACAAATAGATTTTACAATAGGACAAATGGATTATAAATTTAAATGTTTAAGAAAGTCGTGTATGACAGCTGCTTTTGCTTTTTTAAAAAATAAAATTTACGGACAGAAATTTGTTTTGTTTTATACAGGGGCTTCCAAAAACTACAAAAATGTAAAAATGGACCAAAACAAAATTGCTTTTATTTTTAATAAATAACAATATTTCAAATAAAAAAGGTTTCCAGAATTCTTTTTATTAAGAATCCGATATCTGAAAATTTATATAAAATAAAAAAAATTGTTTGTTATATTGTTTCAATTATGTTTTACACCTTTTTTACGTAATTTACCTGGTTTTGCATTGTTGTATTTAAATATATTTGACAAACTTTGACATAAATTATTGTGTTGTATTAAAACTAGGTAAATTACGTAAAAATTAATTTTATGTGAAATTTAAGATATGGGATCCTTATTTAATTCTAAAAACTTTTTTATTTAAAATTTTGTTAAATTATTAAAAATAAAGGTAGTTTTATGTTATTTCATTTTAACATTTAAAACAAATTTCTTAACGTGAATCTTGTTTTTTAAGAAGCATAAGCAGTTGCCGTACACTACTATTTGGAACATTTAAATTTTTGGTCATCTGTCCTGTTGCAAAGTCCATGGGGTGGACATACTGTATATGATTGCTAATAATGACTACAAAAAGTTTTTTCATTTATAAAGTTTATGCAAATTGTGTGGAAAAACAAAAGGGTATTCCAAATTTGTTCACTTTTCCCTATTAATAATTATACAGAACTCTATTTATACACCAAATAACTTCGCCCCTGTACAAGATACAAAAATAAACTTAAATTAGAAAATGTTTATTCGCATACACTCTTTTTAGTGATAGTTCTAGTTATTATACAAGGTGTCTCAAAAGCATGATTTTTATTGGCAAGTAGATTTTTTTAAATAGAACACCCTATATATTTTAACAAATTTTGACTCTGTATGAAATTCTACATATACTACAAAATACCAATGCGTGAGTCACGTGTTTAGGGTTTCTATTTAAACTCCCTAAATCTTTTAAGCCCTTTATAACGTCAAGTATTTTGTCATACTGTAAACAGCCCCTAATGAGTATTAACGACTATTTCGTTGAAAGACATTACACTTTTTTTCGTTTTCGTTTAGAGCAGCACATTTGATTTTAAAATTACTTTTTATTTCTTTATCAATACCAGGTTTCAAAATATTTTCCCCTATCCAACACTAAAGCTGATTGTAAAATTACACTTTTTTTCCTTCAAAAATAATATGGTAAAGGCGATTTATAAAACAAAGAAAATATACACTTTTTTGCTTTTTGTCCCACACCTTACCTTTTTTATTCCCACGTAATTGCATAATATCTAAGGTTCTTTCTACTCTGAATAAAAAAAGGTAAAAGAGGTAAAATACTAAGGATTGTTTATTTGGATTTTTTAGTTTTTTTTTTATCTAAGATTTAATTTTCTTTTGGTGTGACAATAAATTTTTTATTAAAGCTTTAATTTTGTAGGTGTTATTTGCCTGTCTATGCATTTATATCATTAGCTATTTTTGTATTAGTTTCAAAGCAATTTTTTTTAACTGGTGTGTTTGTGTGTTGAATAGGTTTTTCTTACCTTAAAACTTTTAGTACCTCTTCATTCGGTTCCTGGTTTTTATTTTTAACATCATGTACCGGTATTAGATCCTTTTTAGATTGCCGTTTTCCTAAAAATTAATAAAAAACCAGTAAAATATTAATGAAGGATCGAGTGGTTAAAGGAGGTAACTAGCTAAAATATACAACTGAGAAAATGGACTTCAAAGTTTTTTTAACTAGAGAAAAGAAAAATTATCCTTTAATAAGCTAATTTTAAAATAAGATAATCATTTTATACCACAGATTTCCGAAAATATGCAGTTACCTCCTTCATTCACAACGGCAATATTTCAAAAAGTGCAGTTTTAAATTGATAAAGGTAATAACTAGCAAATATTTTTATGCTTGGAGAAATTTTATTTAATATGGATAACAACACGAATAATAATTAATATGGACAACTCAATACGAACTATTTTCTTTTTGATCTTTGATGATCCCCTTGTAGTACCAACGGTAAGGATCTTTGAGAAAAGGTACTTGAGTTTTTAGATTATCCATTTTTAGTGGAGCTAGTTTTCCATATTTTCTGCCAATCCGTTGAATTTCAATGTGGCTAGGAGGGGTTAAGCAAGCATTCTTTATAATATTCACTTTTTTAAAAGGTGTGTTGGGATCATAACTCTCTTTATACCAATATGAGCCATATTCGTCTACCCTAATCCATTTGATTCCATTTCTAAATGGGACTGTCTTATTTTGTATTTTTTTCTATTTATAAGGTTAAGATCTTGTGCAAGATCTTTAAACTCTCGAAAGTGAATTGTCATGTCAGTGACATGATTTATTTTGCTCGATTTTAAAATGATAGTACGATACTCCTCAGATAAGTATATTGTATCAGGTTTTCTTAGATTTTTCTCGATTCTTCCAAAATCGCGATCTGAATCAAGAAAACTATGTCCCACCTCGGGAAATTTGTGGTCTATTTGTTTCACTATTCGTTTTAAAATCAAGTACTGGTAAAGACAAATAATTAAAAAATTCTTGTTTTGTCCAGCACAGGAATCCGTCCATATGACTAGATGGGAGATGCCTTTTCCTTGTATAGGAATATGGTATTCCAGGAATGTTAAAGAGAGCTGCAAATTTCTGCACTTCCCCGATGAGCAACATCCTCTGTCCATGTGAAAAATTTTGCTTTTTCTTGGTCTTTGTTCATAGAATGAATTCCTAGGTTGTACATCCACATTTGGCGGAGGTAGAATGCTTTGGAACTAGTTAGCTTGGGTAGGGGTAATGTCTGCTGCAGATTTATTGTTATGTAGCAAATTTCGGCATTAGACTTGGATATATTTTGGTCTTTACGTTGAAATAAAAATGCTGCTTCATAGTTGGCTTTGTTTTCTTAATTACCTTCACCGCTATCACATGTCGCACAAGTATCACTTCTTGGTGTCCCGAAAGGATCAGCTGGAAAACAGCTAATATGATCTATAATATACTGCTTACCATCATCACATAGTTTGTGTGGTCTATTGGTATGTCTTCCTTTTTTATCTTGGGTAGGAGCTCAATTTTCTTCTTTCCTATTTGGAAAATGGAACAAAATGCTTGTTTGCAAATGAAAATCGTTCTTTTGTATATTTCTAAAAAGTACTTATAGGACACAGGCAAGTTGCTGTTTTTTGTGGTTGTTTTGAAGATCGAGCTGTCATGCTTTTAAACGGAAACATATTTTTTGCATTCACATCAAATTTGTAGAATCTGGTAAATATTTTCATTCTCATTTTCAGGCATTTAAGTGTACATAACGTTGCTTCATTTACGGCTTTCCTTGGAGTCGTTTTACCTTTTGACTTTACACTATTACAATATTTACAAGTGTTTTAGAATTACTAAAAGCATCCTGCTACGTTTATTAGCACAGTTCAGTGTCGATGTTCCTTGACACTTTTTTACATCACTTTACTTATTACCTATTACGAATTAAGGTATTTGTCACTGAATTAGAATTTTTAGATCACCGAGAAAAAGTATTCATAAGAGAAATACTAAGTTAGAATTATTTTGAATAAGAGAGATAGATAGCTTGAATGTAGAATTTGTAAGTATTTGAATAAGAAAAGTTTTATTTTCCTGAGAGAGAATTGCAATTATTTGCGAGAGAATAAGAATGTTTGAAAGCGACTTTGCGCGAGAGATGAGTCGTCCGAAAATTGACGAGAGCGACTTTTCGCGAGAGATGCGTAGTCGATGAAACTTGCAGTGCGACTGTCTTACTCTTTTGGGAGAACCGAATGAGTCCGCCCTCTACGCGCTAAACCGAAAGCATGTGATGTGCTCGCCAATAGAGAGTGCGCTCTCCATCGGGCTGTGAGACACCTTCTCACGCGCCATTGGCGCGGCGCATCAGCCATATTTAAGTAGAAGTGATCATTTTACTTGGAGATCGGAAAAGTACAAAGAGAATTCTGAGAACTTTGATGTTTTTACAAACGGCGTTTTACAAAGAAAACCGTTAAAGATTAAATCTAAAAATAGAACAGAATTGTGTTCGGAGAAAATAAATTATTTGGTTAATTTCTTTGAAAGAATTTATGCTCGTTCCCGGCCAACTAATATAACTTTCTTTTTTCCCTTGGTATAGCCGCTACACGTTTTTTCCAATTATTGTCGGGATCTAACACCTTTTTCCTAGCCTATTTATCTATCTTAGAGAAGACTTTTTACTTTTCAAATTACTAATCATATTTTCTTCAGGATTCTTGTTTTTAAGACATCTATTTTCAAAATTGTCATTACTTGTTGTAGATGCGTGCTACACATATAGGAACATCTTCAAAAAGATTTCTGGCAACTTGCTTGCGTTTCTTAAATAAGTTGTTGCCACTGTTGCTGTAGCTGCTACTGGACGGGGAGTATTCGCTTTCTGATGAAAGGAATGGTTCCTCTTCACTGCTCAACTGTGAATCTCAATTATTCTTACTTGTTAAAATTTTTAATATTCTGGTAATCATACCATTTACTAAGCTGCGGGAAGTAACTTTTCTGGTACTCTCTGATTTGTTTGTTTTACTGCAGCCTGGTTGTGGTTCCGCTAAAACAAATACAATAAATTAAATTAAAACCCAATCGACATCCGGCCTATCGAACGAATAAATAGACTCTTTTTACATTATTCCGTTTTGACCGTACGGCAAAAACCGTACGACGCACGATAAAATTATTTTGAATGTAAAAAGAGCCGTGCTGCTTAATAATAAACCATCAAAATAAAAAATTAGGTTATTACAGTTATGCTGATGTATGCTATAATTATTACCTGTATTCAGAGGCTAATTGGCTAGTTTCTCAACTAGTTCTACCATTAATTTACCCCTGGAAGTCATTTTTGGCACGATATTGACTCGAACAACAACACACCACAAACCCGCACTAACAAAATATTGTAGGTTATGATCGGTTCTACAGAAAATTAATAGAGAGTTTACGAAAGAAGAAGGTAAGTGCTGCCACTTGCCTTCTTCATTAACTAAATTTAAATAATTAAAAGGATAATCGTCGTAAAGTTTATGGATGAAGGAGGTAAATGTTCAAATAAGTGAATAAAGGAGGCAAGTGTTGTCACTTATCTCTTTCATGCATGTGCAATGGAAATAGGAAAATAACAATAATTTACCTCCTTTATCTTCATTTTTAAGAAAACTCGATACAGTTAGAATTTAATTAGTGCAACTGAAAGAGCGTCACTTATAACCTATTTCCACGCCAGAATCTATTTTTTTTTAATGTTATTTACCTCCTTTATCCACTCGACCCTTTATTTAATAAAAGGTTTTTTAATCATTGGATCAAAATAAGATAAATTATTTAGTAGAGAAAAGTGAACAAATATGGAATAGTCTCCCTTATATGAAAGACCGGCATTTCTCTAAAATAAAAACTCGCACACGCAAATAGAGGAATTTGTCTCATTTTTTTTATGCCCATTTGCAACTAGAAGAGATAACATGTCAGTAGTGCAAGCCCTTTCGTTGCGGTAGTAACGTTTTGTTTTATCGCTTTCTGATAACCTTTTAGGGTATTTCAAAAATATGTATTTTTTGTACAAAAAGTGTACGAAATACTGTTTTTATACCTTTTGGAGATAGTTCAGATATTCTGTAGTATGTTTTAACAGTATTTTATTTTATTATTTTCTTGAATAAAAAAATATAAACATTAGTTTAAAGTCGTCTGAAAATCCAAATATGGACAGATCATAGTAGCCAAATATGGAATATTCCATAATTGGGTCCATGGATCATTTAAAAAACTTCTAAAAGAGCAAGAAAAGAATCAGAGGACAAGATACAAGTCAAAAAAGGGTTGTTCGTCTCATAAATAAACCCGAGCTTCTGACGCCTGGATCTGTGATTTTTTAATTTCTTTTTGTTGCTTTCGATGTTATACCAAAACTTTTTAAAGAGTTTCTTATTAAATAAGTTTGACTTTTAATGGTGTTTATAGTATTCCATATTTGGGTATCTATTCCATATTTAGCTACCTTTAGAATTTTTTAGGTTTTAAAAAAATCCTTATAGAAATTTATTAATGTAACTTAATTTTTTTATAAAATAAAGGACAAATACAGTATGTCCACAAATAGATTTTACAATAGGACAAATGGATTATAAATTTAAATGTTTAAGAAAGTCGTGTATGACAGCTGCTTTTGCTTTTTTAAAAAATAAAATTTACGGACAGAAATTTGTTTTGTTTTATACAGGGGCTTCCAAAAACTACAAAAATGTAAAAATGGACCAAAACAAAATTGCTTTTATTTTTAATAAATAACAATATTTCAAATAAAAAAGGTTTCCAGAATTCTTTTTATTAAGAATCCGATATCTGAAAATTTATATAAAATAAAAAAAATTGTTTGTTATATTGTTTCAATTATGTTTTACACCTTTTTTACGTAATTTACCTGGTTTTGCATTGTTGTATTTAAATATATTTGACAAACTTTGACATAAATTATTGTGTTGTATTAAAACTAGGTAAATTACGTAAAAAATTAATTTTATGTGAAATTTAAGATATGGGATCCTTATTTAATTCTAAAAACTTTTTATTTAAAATTTTGTTAAATTATTAAAAATAAAGGTAGTTTTATGTTATTTCATTTTAACATTTAAAACAAATTTCTTAACGTGAATCTTGTTTTTTAAGAAGCATAAGCAGTTGCCGTACACTACTATTTGGAACATTTAAATTTTTGGTCATCTGTCCTGTTGCAAAGTCCATGGGGTGGACATACTGTATATGATTGCTAATAATGACTACAAAAAGTTTTTTCATTTATAAAGTTTATGCAAATTGTGTGGAAAAACAAAAGGGTATTCCAAATTTGTTCACTTTTCCCTATTAATAATTATACAGAACTCTATTTATACACCAAATAACTTCGCCCCTGTACAAGATACAAAAATAAACTTAAATTAGAAAATGTTTATTCGCATACACTCTTTTTAGTGATAGTTCTAGTTATTATACAAGGTGTCTCAAAAGCATGATTTTTATTGGCAAGTAGATTTTTTTAAATAGAACACCCTATATATTTTAACAAATTTTGACTCTGTATGAAATTCTACATCAAAAATATATAACACACTATACGTCAATTAGTGCTGGTTGTTGAGATATCAGCAGTATGTTGATATACTCATTAACAAATTAAAGTGAAGAAATAAAGTAATGTTTTGGTTTTAATTATTTTAAAATAATTCTGTTATACTGTCAGAATGACAAATAATTTAATAACAAGTAATTAATTACCTTCCATTGTAAGAACTACTAATAGGTATGTCAGAAATTTTGTTTATTTTGGACACCTGTTTACTTGCATTAAAAAACAACATTACGTCAATTATGGCGGGTTTTTAAGTTAGGTTAGTAGGTATGTATCTAAAATAAACTAAATAGCTGACTTACTTATTAGTAGTTCTTCTTTTTGAAATAATATAATGGTTCCAGACATGCCATAATTTTAAATTTATTGCTTTTAAGGCAGGAATGAAGTTAAGTTCATCAGCAGGTTCTGTTATATTTAGCTGTTTAAAATTTTATTTTTGGTTTAATTAGATTTTTTTAATAGAGTATTATTTCTTTTATTTAACAATTTTTACATTTCAGTCTGTAGAACAACTGAAAAATCATTTTTGTTTATTTTTAATTAGTTTCGAAGGCCTTAAAGCAGATATTATCGCCGACTTACCACGTAACAGTGTTCCGTGTTAAGTGGGCGAAAATATCTGCATCATTTTTGTTATTTTAAATTATTTTCTTTACTTAACTTGACATTCATCTTATGTTCAAGAAAGTTTTAATGGAGCCCAAGTACTAGGTACCGTCGCACATTGGTTCCTTTTGGCAAAAATGTGGAAAAAAATGTTTTCAAGGCAAATAATAAAAAAATGCTGGAACATGAATTTTTGACACATTTTCTTTATGTTTAATGTTTAGTCAATGATTTGCAAAAAAACCGCCACTTTGTTCGCGTTGGCATAGTGAAAAATGTGAATATTATATATTAAATGTATAAAACTCCGTTTATCCGAATTTTTGTAATGAAAGAAGGTCATGCCACGTACTATCACAATAAATTTACTTAGGAGCCCTCCCCCTTACCTAGCCCGACCCCTTCGCCCTAGAAAATTAAAATTTTTATATTTTAAATAATTTTAATTGCGAAATAGTGGCTAAAAATTGAATGTTTTAGCAAAGTAAGGAAAGTAAAAATATTTACAAACTTTTATATGTATAGGTATGCATTAAAAAAAAATATCTGAACATAAGGAAGGTGTATTAACAAAAAATTTTATAAGTATAATTCAATAATTTACAAACGGAATAATACAACATAAATTTTTTAAATTATTTTTCTCTTATTTTTAACAATAACTTATAGTCAGATTAAGGAAATATATAACAAGAAACTACTACACTTAACAACAACAATTAGGAAAAAATACACAGAATACCTGTAATAATTACTTATTGTGTAATTTTAATCTGATTCTGAATCAGAACTCTCATCAGAAATTTTATAAGATTCTAATAAATTTAGCGCCTCAGCAGACAGGGCTTTATTATTTTTGCGGGGTATCTTTCGTAGACTAGAAATATAAGGGTCTGAAGAAGCGAGGAGGCGATTAAAGATATCTCTTAAATTGTCTTTTCTTGAAGTTTTTCTTGAAAACTCTTCTCTAAATTTTTTTATATCCTTATTCCTCGCCTCCTGCGCTTCTTCAAAGAGTTAACCTATTGGAGTCAAGAAGTTCTGAATAATTTCAGCACCATGAATAAGCACCTTATGCAATGTAGTTGGCATTGGATACCAAGGGTACAATTGTACAAATAACTTTGCAGTTTCTAAAGAAAAAAATTTAAATTTTGTAACATTAATAGTATGCCCAGAAGAAAGCGTTTGTAAAATGATATGAAATTTTTTAATCAAAGATAAGTCAATTTTTGTAATTTGAGCAACTACTTCGGCATTGTCGAAAAACCTCCTTGCAGTATTCCCATCATTTGAACTACCGAAACCCTGCTTTGGTTTATCGACAATGAGACCCAAGTGAGACCGAAATAGTGCCTGGATTCGTTTTTTGACTCTGCTACAATATTTTTGTCTTCGATGCCTCGGGCCTGCCATTTACAAATATCAATTTTGTAGGCTATATGTAGCAAGCTTTCAAAAAACGAATCCAGGCATGTAACGTGGATAGTCCATATTCAAGGTTGTTGACTACAATAGGTCTATTAATAAACTTATCAATATTGTTGAAGTCTTTGGAAGATGCTCCGCAAAAATAACATGTCTGTGCCGATTTATTAGAAGTTAGCGCATTAGCGACCTTAAGATCGATCATGGTAAAATGTAATTTAAAAATTACACGGTAAGTTTTGTTGTGTAAAATATGAAAAAAAGGTGAAAGATTTGCAATTTGTAGGTCAATGTTTTTTTTCTCGTTTATGGTGAGTTCAGTAGTTTCTTTCTTAAATAATAATTTAATTGGTCGACAAAATCTGGGTGAAGATGTTCTTAAGTTTTGCCAAACAATTATTTCATTTTTGCCATTCTTTGCGTAAAGTCTGATTGGAACCATCGAAATCAAAAAACACCAACATCCGAAGCATCTACCGTCTCAAAGACCCATCACACCCCCATTTGCATACTAAAGACAATTCAATTTCATCACTATGTTCATCATTTATGTTTAGTCTATGCAAAACTTCTTCTTGTAAGAGAAGAATTCTTTGGCATGTATGGTGATTGAAGGGGTACTTTAGCTTCAATATCCGAGTTAATTTTAATTTCATCAGGATAACACCTTTTCTTTGATTTTAATACTTTCTTGTATGATGGATATATATTACAATTTTTTTTCGCCTGCTGCCTGATAAGGTTATATTGGTGCTTACTTAATTTTCCTTCAATTATCAAGGACACTGCCTCATCAGTACTTATTTTACAAGGACCTTTTTTTTATTTTCAATAGCATTAAATTAATCCTTTGCTTTTGTATTATTATTTGAAATATCCTTAATTAATTTTGATGCAGAAGCATTTCCTTCTTCTATAATGTTTTCTTAGGGTGTTGTAAAAACTAATATATAACTTACCTAGGAGGTTCTTTTTGTATTTTTTTTTAATTAAATTTTCTTTTACCGTCCCTAGGGCCCGTAGGCTAGCTACTACGGTACAGCTGGGTGGTTCTATTTAGTTCCCCATTCCTGCCATAAATCATATGCGGGTTCTGTCCCCCCTTAAAGCAGTCTCTACAAGAAAGAAGGCCCCTTTTTAAATTATTAGTTGGAATACTTGGGCGCCACACACGAAACGTGTATTAGAATCTTAAGATCCTCCTTCTTGCAGAAACCCCCTCGTGTGTGGGAGTTGAAATAATGATAGTCAAACTTTTGCAATATATACAGTTTTTATTAATAGCATGAGAATATATACAGTTATTTACAGATCCCTGCCTTGGGATGGCCTCAAATTTTAATAATAATGTGAAAATAAATACAAATTATAATAGATCCCTGCTTCGGGATAGCCTCACATTTTAATAATTAATAGTATGAAAATAAATACAAATTATAATAGGTCCCTGCTTCGGGATAGCCCCAAATTTTAATAATAGCGTGAAAATAAATACTAACTATAACAGATCCCTGCTTTGGGATAGCCTCAAATTTTAATATTAGAACAAATTTACTTTAAAAAGGTTCAAAAAAATCATAAATGTGAACAACCTCACCTAGGTCTTCTTCGCATCGCAGTCCTCCAAGAATGTGGGTGAATCTTACTTAAGCCTCGGCACTTGAGGTCAAAGGGTCAAATCCAGCTCGAAACGCCAGCCTGCCGCTTTATGAGAATGCCGTAGCTATTTCTGAGTGACCACCAACGTAACAGATCATGAATTACAGCATTCAGGAGGTAGTAATGATTGTGTGAATAACACGAAAATGAATTCGTAAATGTAATATAAAAAGAAGTAGGAAACTAAGTGGATAACGAAGTAAATGAAGAAAATGAAGTGGCCGTTGAGCTAAAAAGAAAAAAACGCAAATGTAGCTTGCTATAAAATAAGTTCTTAAGATTTAGCCCGCCTTTTTCTTAATTAAAAGTATTTAAATTTGTTTTTCTTTTTTTTTTAATAAAACAAACTGGTAAAACTAAAAGAAAACTGTATCAAACGATACTCAAAGTTTAATAATCACCACATAAATGACCACTCTTTTTAGAAATTACAATTAATATTGGTTAACAATTAAATTTAAATAATATAAAACATATTCTTTATGGTTTCCCTCAAAAATTTGATAATTTTAAAAATCGTATTACCTTGCCGATAACTTTAGCACTTCTAAATGAAGAGATTTGACGAATTTTCGGTATAGAACGTGCCGGCTTTTCTGAAAAAAAAGGTAAAAAGTGCGTTGTAGACGACAGTAACGAATTTATTAAATTAATTTTAAAAATGACTCTACTTTTCAAAACTATAACGATAATTAAATAAAAAGATTAAAAGGACTTGGATATAGTTCAGTTATTACCTGGCTTTACACTGGGTATCACTAAAAGTTGTTAAAATTTAAATAAAACCAAAACTTGTTTTGCCACTCTAGATCGGCCACTTGCAGAATTGCAAAAGAAACTTGCAGCTCCTAGCCTCGTATTTGTTAAGTGCTCAAAAAAACATCACAAAAAGAAGGTCTGTTTAAAGAATGGCATCAATATTACACTTCATAAAAAGAGATATTTTAGTTAAATGACTATGTCAATAAGTTAAACAAAGATAAACAGAAGTAGCGCTGTCGATTCTTAATCTACTAAGTATCCAAGGCGTGTATATTGTCAACAAGCTTCTAAATAAGAGACCGATAACTATATAGTCGGTTTATCACCATCTCCCTCATCTACGGCAGCAAATTTACTACGCACGAGAAAACCAGCTACTCCTGAACTAATCCTTACTTACAAATGAACACGCTAGCAAGACATGTTTCGCGGGATTATTTAAATTTACAGCCGGTAGTTATTTAAATCTATTTAAATAATTTGGCAAAGGTAATATGATTTAAAAGGCTTAAGTTAATTTAAAAGATGAAGTTAGATGAATAAAAGTTTGGAATTTTGTGGTTTATGTGTATTAATTGCGTGCAGGCGGTAATAATAGTATGCGAAATCCTCTAAGGAATTAACGTAGTGTTGTAAATCCACTGACATTTCATGGGGGTTGCCTAAAAATCAATATAAAACTAAATTACGAAATTAGTTATAAACAAACCAAGTATTTACTAAGGGAATTTGCTAGGTTGTCGCTTCATAAGTTTATACATTATACCGTTGTATGAGAAACAACGATTATATTATATTATTAATATTATACAATATCACTCATTCTTGACAAATTGGCGGAGACACAGCTAAAAAAAATATTTGAATTATTAATTTTGTGTAAAAGTGACACGTTACACTTTTGGAACTTCATTTGGGTGGCATATGTAAGTTCTTCCAAACTATTTAAGCTTCTTAACTCCAAAGTTTTCGCTCTTTTGCTCTTTTCACCTAAGTCAATAAAATTCGATTTTGGCCTTCCTCTGGAACCATCGATAGGTCGTTTTAAGGTTTTTTTCTTGTTAAAAGTTAAAGTATTATTAAGCCAATTTGAATATTTTTGCAAAAAACGCTCTTTGTTTCGGCTAGCTTCAACCCATTTTATCTTTAAATTTGAAGAAAATCTTGAAATATTTTTTTCTCGGAATCAGAAAAATGTTAATTTCCGGATTCTTGCAAAATTATTTCCTGTAGTCTTTTAAGTTTTGTGTCTAATTTTTTTCAGGGAAACTTTGAAACAATTCAAATAAACGACGATAAGACAAACTAATTTGGCTTACATCTAAAACAAAAAAGGACCTTGTTTTAAAGAAAATTAAATTACGTACAAGTCTGCCTATTTTTTCCCATTGACATAAGTTAGGTTTTACTTAATTTTAATTCATAAAACCAATTGTCTCGAAAACAAGTGAACAAAATTTAGAAAAAATTTGCACGATTGTAAAGGTGCTAAAATTATCTTCAAAACAAGGTGCCACTTGACCCCCTTTCACTATTTCAATTTTAAGGGTAAACTTAAACCCTCGTAAAGGGGGTATCTTACAAAAATGTAAAATTGAAAAAATGTGCCTTTTTTAGTTAAAAATTTATGTATCTAAGATTTTTTCCAAAATTGTAGTCTAAATACTTAATATTTATAAAGGTTGAAAAAAAACGTTAACATTTAAATACATATTTAGCAAAAGGGAGCAAAATGTAGCAACAACTAAATCCACAGAGTTTTAGCAGATACCCAAGGCTTTCCATATAATATTTTTTCAAAGTCGGGTAAGTGGCGGAACACATAAAAAAAAGGTGTATTTTCATGAAAACTTTACAAAAAAATTAAAAAATGCAACAATATAAAGCGATTCTTATTAGCGTTTCTACTATATCCGATAAAGCAAAAGTTTATGTTAGTTAAAGAAATATTAAAAATAAAAACGTTAAAGCTGAGTTAAAATTTTTTAAGAGGGCTACTTAAATCGACTATTCGATTTTAATCTATAGCATCTATTAACATATTTTCGTAGCTTCATAGTTTAAAAATAATACCCTGAAACGGTTTTTAAAAATGTTTATTTTTCAAAAATGTATGAGTTATTAAAAATATTGAGTACATTTTTGTAAATTACAATATAACAGCGAATGATTACTGAAGTTCGATGAAAATCGGTTTGTGTAAAATAGTAGACAATCAAAAAAAAAGTGAAAAAACGCTTGCTTATTAATAGTTATTTATTACAATAAATGGAAATATTTATACAGTTACACCAGCATATTAGATTTGAACAATCATATATGTAAAAAAACTACATACCTTGGTTTTCTGGATTTGGTAGTGTTGTAGCTAACTAGCAAAAGGCTGGGTAATCTAAAAAGAAAATAAAAACTGGGTAAAGATGTGTGCGCAGAAAAATGTTAAAATGATTAACCTTTTGCATTTTGTGCAAGTTTTTATTCTCAGCAGTATTATTCGTCAAGGTAAAAAAATACAGTAAGCACACAGAGTAAAGCATACATAAGCTAAATGTTTTATTATTTTAATTTTATCAATTTTTTAATACTTGGTTTTTACCTTTTACAAACCCAGTTTGCTCTATATTTTTAACCTTCTTTTCCATTTAAGCTTCGCTTTCAACCATTTTAATCGCAGTAACCATGTCGCTGCCATACCATCTTGGCAAGTTGATGGGATAAAGGGCTAAAATAAATAAAAAAATTAGTTTTTAAAAGGTAAAAATTAAATATTAAGTGCTAATTTAGCTTTAAATCAATAATTGTTTGCAAAAAGAAGTGGGAGTGTAGTGAAAAAAAAGTAAGGTTTTTAATTTTTATAATAAATATTTAGAGAAAGAAACGGATTTAAATGCGTGATCAAACCTTAAAAAAACCGTATGCAGAAAATCAACAAAATCAGCGTGGTGTCCGAGTACAATTACCAAAAATGCGATTCTTTTGCTTATTTAATCAAACTTGTATCTCCTTTAAAAAAAAAAGCAAGCAATAGTGCCGACTTAACCTTAAACTTCCTGTACATATTTTTTTTCGCTTTTTCAGGCGATTGTTGTAAGGCCAAGTTGCAAGACTACCTCTAGTAAGTTATGCTTAAAGTTTAAAAAAGTTGACCTCGGGTAGTACGTTTAATCAAGGATATAGTACAATCTAAAATTATGTGAAATAACCCTAATTTTATTGTCAAATTATCTACTAGAAATTAGAAATTCGAATAATAATAGAAACGAAGGCTTTACGAGTAATTTAGGCATAGATCGTGTAAAAGTTAACTAGAAAATCAGTTCAATGTGAGTTTTACCTAAATATATTCAAATAATTTGCCAGTTGAATACTTACCGACTAAATTTTAAAGGCATATATCTCCTTTTTCGGAATATTTCCTCTTTTGGAGTTTAAAGCAAAGCAGTATCTTCTTTATTTTACGTTTAATACAATAAAACAAATAAAGACCCAAGTGCATGAAGGATTCATGTCACAAAAAGATTATTTCGTGAAAAATAGGCCTAAAGTTTGTGATGTATTACTTTTTTGGAAAGGTTATTAAAAATACTCATTGCGTATCTGTGTAAATGTTTATTTTAGATTTTGAATGGTGTTTAAAAAATAACAAATGTTTACCAATTTTTGCAAAAGCAAATTTAAAGTAACTTAGATTTTTTATCAAGTTTTAAAAAAGAAAACAAATTCATATAAATGGATGAATGATTTATGTCATATCATAAGTTACATAGATCTTTAACCAAATAAGATATTAGCGAATAAACAAAAACTGAAATGGATAAAGGGTTTAGAATAATTTATACAGTTTTCCTCTTAACATTTTTATTCTTCTTTTGTTCGGAGATATCTTCCTCATTGTCAATAATTTTTTGATAAAAATATCTGAATTTTTATGCACGTAAATTAGTTGTTCTTTTAGGTTTAAATTTTTTTCTGCTGAAATGCTATTAATTTTAGCTTTTATAATATTAAGGGTAAAGTCTTTAGACTGGATCTTTTGACACCTCGTTTTTAGAATGTCAACCTTTAAAAGGGAGTATTCTCGGCTAGAGTTGTTTTGTACAAATAACTGCCATATTCATTTACACGAATTCATTTGATTCCATCTCAAAAAATACTTGCTGATTAAGGTATTTTTCCCTATTTATAAGGTGCATTTTTTCTGAAATGTCATCAATTTTCTTAAAATGATTTGTCATATCAAGAACTACATCATTCTTAACGCTTGCTGACTTTATTATATCTCGATATTCTTAAGGAGTAAAGATGTTGGCATGCTTAGGCAGTACCTTTTCTATACGGCCGAAGTCCCTGTCAGAGTCCATGTAAGAGTGGCCGACCTCGGGAAACTTATGGTCTATTGTCTTGCAATGTCCTTTCAGAATGAAGTATTGATAAAGAGCAAATATATTAAAATTGTTGTTTTGTCCGGCACATTAATCGGACCATATAATGAGATGCTCAACATTGTGAAAAAATCTACTAAAAAGCTGAATAAATGTATGTAGGCAGCTACCTACCTCCAAACTTCCCTTGGTTGATACGTCCTCGGTCCAAGTAAAAAAAAATGGTTTCGAACCCAAGTTGCTAACCGCATGTATCCCAAAATTGTAAAACCATAGTTGTCTTAAATAAAAACTTTTGGATGCTGTTAACTTTGGCAAAGGCATCGTCTGCTGTAGATCCATCGTTATGTACACTGTGTTATGATTTAGTGCAGCATTCAGTCAATCTCGTTTTTGTTGTTCAAAAGCCAACTTGTAATTTTCTTTGTGCTCTTCATTATTTAGTCCTGCATCACATGTGCAACAGGTGTCACTTTTTGGTTGTCCAAAGAAAAAATGCTTTGAAAAAACCTTACTATAAGTGCACTGTTACACCAAATATTTTATTGGAAGCTGTTGTTCTCTACATAATTCAATGTAAAGCTTATACATTTTTTGTATGTTTAGCAAAGGTGAAAGATATAATTTATTAATATTCTTATTTATGGAGTAGTGAGAATGTTCTGCGGGAAATTTCTGGATGTGCGCAATAATGAAGTTTATCACCTCCTCTGGATGTTTATGGGGCCTGTTTTTATGGACACCTCATTTGTCTGGAGTCGGCGCCGAGGAACCAGATTTAAGTTTGTTCTGAATCAGCTGAAATTTTTTGCTGAAATTTGGTAAAGAGTCATAAATGCTGATTTGCATACAAACTTTTCCATCTTATTAAAAGTCAGCCGATATTTAAAAGAAAATGACTTATCCTTTTGTCTGTCTGGTCGGTGACGTGCAACTGGCTGAATCAGAATACTAAATAGCAGACCATTTTTTGAGTTAATGTCCAGAGAGTAAAATTTTCTCAAAATTTCCTTTTTGGCTTCCTCATCAAATTTGGAGTCACATTGCCATCTACATTTTTCTCTATTGCAAAGAGAACCAACCTCAACTTTTTACTTGAAATTAACTTTCCTTTCTGAGATATATAACTCTCTCCCTTTTCTCTACATATTGCTGCCTTCTTTCTTTTCCCTTCATATTCCCTTCTTTCTCTGTTTCGGGAAGTTTTCTCAGGCAGTTGGAACACTTTTCTTTTTACCCTCTCAACAGAAGTATTCCTTCTTTGCTCTGCCTCTATTTCAATTGCATCTGAATCATTATTATTTTTTTCGTCTTTCCTACATTGTGTGCTTTCTCTTCATGCGCAACTTTGACTTCAGAATTCACTAATCTAATTCGTTTTTCTGGCTTTTCCTTGGGGAATAAGAAAAATCACTGCTATCTTTATCAGAGCTACTTGATGGGCTATAGTTATCCGAAGAACCATTATCAGAAAAATCTAAAACAAACAACGTTGATGTATAGGTGTTAAAATTAAATTGAAATAAAAGCTTACCCATATGATAATATTTAACAGGAGTCATCATTGTTGATTTAGGATTCACCAGTGGGACATTCAACATTTGAGAGGAACTTTCTGCTTGTGGAAAAGTTTGGGAAATAGCACTGTAACTCTCGGTATTAAGACCTAAAATTAATAAACATCAGATAAAATAAATTATGAAAAAATTCTAAAGTAAAAGTGATCACCAAATATTATAATAAAAAGTGGAGAATATTACAACTAAAATTTATTGGATCTAGAGGAGTTATCGTGTATGCAAAAAAATTGAATGATTTATTTCCAAAATTATATATTACTGGGAGTCACCATGAAAGGCTCATGTAGAACAGTCAGTGTACTAGAAACGTTTTGGGATGTTGTTGGAACCTGAGTCATATTGTACCTCTCATATGTATGATCTAAATTAGGATAATCAAAAATTAAACCTTAAATAAAGTAAGTAATAATATAGTCTACAGAATTAAACAGAGTATGTAACAAGTCTTACCACTAAAAAACCTGGTTCTATAGGTATTCTGTTTGGTTCTAGGAGATCTCCATTTAAAATTTCACTGACAATGTTATCACTTTCAGATGGAACCCCCATCATAGGAACATGGTTAATAGGCAGAGCACACAACATCAGAGAGTAATTTTTATTGTTATGATTACTAGTTAAAATCGTACTAATATTCTCTTGAGTTGGTCCTAAAATACACCTTTTTTTAAAAAGTCATAAAAGAAGTTAGATTATACAAAACATACCTAAGGATGATTTTATGGAGGGACAGGAACCAATGTCAACTGGAGCTGTACACTCTCTTTCAGAAGGTTCATGCTTTAAGGTTTTTGTTTCTCTGTCAGAATGACAATCTAAAATATACCAGACATGATAGGAGGTATGTAGATTTCAAGGAGTCCAGTCGCCTGAGTAAAACTTTGCTTTTCTAAAATAAGTTTGATTGGAAGTATTATCCAGGGTTATTTAAATTAAGTGCCCACCATAAGTTTATTATTAAAGATACAACGAGTTTATAAAGAAATAAAAAATTAAGGTAAACTTCACATATTATAATATAATTAATATATAATAAAACATTTATACAATATTGTTGTAAAACTACTTAGGTAGAAATCTCAAGATAAAACCAAATATATACAAAAAGTACCAAAAATTACATATGTACAAAGAGTTTTTCTTTATAAAAAAAGGTTTTAATAAAATTAAACTGGAGAAATGTCCGAAATACTTTAGCTTATAAAACTAAATTTTATCAAACCTTATACAGAGAGGAACTTGTGGCTTTAAAGAAAAGTTATAGAAATTATGGAAAACTAGCCTATTGCGGAATTTCCAAGGTGTCTTGTTTGTGACTGCTTATTTATTATTATTTAAAGAAATTATGATCCGAGGGCTTATCTTATTTTTTTATGAAGTTTATATCATGGCCCACTATGCGAAATTCAATGTTAAAATTTAATTTTTTTTTTTGAAAAGCTTTCATTAGCTATAATTTAATGAATAAAAAGTATACAGGGTGTTCCATTAAAATTTCTCGAAGACGAAGGTATAGACGAAGAAAATACAAGAGAATAAAAAGTTAAATTGTTGATTGCTTAATCAGAAAAAAAAATATTAAAACTTTCTAAAACGTTAGGGCGTACCATTTTTTTCAATAATATTGACTGTGGTGCCCACTGAGACGTCACAGGACCCAATAATCGCAATCTGTGCAAAGTTTTACAAACGCCTTTTTAAATTAAATACGTGTTTCAAATTTTATCTAAATCTAATACAGGGTTCATAAGATACCGATTTTTTGGAAAATTTTAACGCTCTGTATCTCAGAATTAAAGCAAGTGCCGACATACGTTTAAAAACCTTTTTTCATAAAAAGACATAAGAAAGCTTCCCATTTAGTTTTGTACCGCAGCCTTACGGACAACGTTGGTAAAAGTTTTTGTTTTTTCTATGCGTAAAAAAATGTCTTTTGATGCTTAGGAGACCTTTTTTAAATTTTAACACTCTGTAGTTTCAAAAGTAGGACGTTTAGGACATACATTGTCATATAGACATGTATTAGGGTTGCGCGGCTATGGTAATTGT
The DNA here is from genome assembly GCA_014170235.1 of Listronotus bonariensis. Classification (NCBI taxonomy): domain Eukaryota; kingdom Metazoa; phylum Arthropoda; class Insecta; order Coleoptera; family Curculionidae; genus Listronotus; species Listronotus bonariensis. The sequence goes on from JACEGR010006573.1 coordinate 24,995, forward strand.
CGTGGTCACCTTGGAATATACCAGGCCGATCTGAGTGCTATTTATTTGGAGACCATATCCTACAGGAAAAGTGCAAAGGTTTTGGGTATTAACAATAAGAAAATACACTTTTCCAATACATAAAAAAAATATCTGGGAAATCAAAATTGTCAAATCGCTTACTTTACAATTGTTTTAATAGGTTATAGTATATTATCATACAATATTTAAATAGTAAAGTGGGACCTAACTGCTCATTTTTAAATTTTTAAATGATTATAAATATTAATTTTTCGAAAAAATGTATAGAGTTGTTTTTAGTTGAAATTTCATTTAAAAAACTAAATATTTTTCTCCCGTAATTTTTTACTTAATTGTTGAACAATTGTGACTTTACAAAATTTTGTATCGTCATAGTCAGCATTTTATTGTGAAAATGATTTTGCAAAAAAATCCATGGGAATAATTTATGATGCATGTGCCCCTATACCTAGTAGTCTAAATGGAAGTTTGGCATATAAAAATTTTAAAAATTATTTTGCTATTTGGACGTCAGCAAATGCTAGCGTTGCAACGGAGGTGTTCTCGCCCAGCACGAATCCTCCTTTTTTCTCTAACCTACATATAATTAGGTCCTTGATCAGGTTAAACAGGTGTAGCCTGAGAGGGTCTTAATATTTGACACCTCTTCTGATTTTAATCTCATAGATTTTGTCATCCACAGAGATTTGGGTGGTGACGTTGGTGTAGGCATTTTTAACGATGTTTACTAAGTAGTTTGGCATGCCTCTTTTATTAGTACTATGTGGGGACCGTATCGAATGCTTTGAATATATCCAGCTTCGTTATGATGGCCGACTGCTCCCGCTTACATTCTTTAAAGAGTTCATTGAGGATTTGCAGGTTATTATAGCATCCTGCTTCCGAGACAAAGCCTTTTGTCTTTCTGTTATGCTGATTATCTTTCTCATTTTCTGATCTATGATTCCGTAGTATACTTAATTAATTATCGGGGGATCGTGATAGGTATGCCCTTTTCCGCCTTGGCCCTTTTAGTTTTTGAGCTACAGGGCAATATTAAAAATATTACATTTTTAGGTAACCCTTGTATCTTAGGTAACTCACAACTTTTCAAAGAGGTAAAAACGGATTTTTATAATTTTTTACGTAGAATACAGTGCCGTAGTCAGAATTTTTTCAATTATTTTTGAAATATTGACCAGTGTTATGTGTTTTTTTAATGGAACACCCTGTATATTTGTCAAAAAAATGATATGTTTTTTACAAGCTACATCCCAAATTTTGCAGCCGGCCCTGCAAGTAGTTAACAGTTTTTGTTGGTCGACTTAATAACTGTAGTTGTTACGTTAAGACTTTTTAAATTGGATTTTGCTATTTTAATTAAACCTATTATTGTTTTTTTCTTTTGTTATATAATTTTAAGTAGGTAGCACTTTTTAAAGCAAAATTATTAAATGGTAAATATTTGTGATTATTTCCTTTAATAGAAAATAAACCATTCAGAAACCACCATATTTCGGATAAATTTTGTTTAGATAAGTGATTAAACCACATGTGTTGTTTACCCGCAAATAAATTTTTATCATACAAACTAGTTGTCAAAATTGAAAGAAATTGACAACGTTTATTATCAGTAAAATTCTGTGTTGTTGGGTTTCATGTCAGTTTTTCAGCAAATCTAGCCGTATGCCACTCGACCCACAAATTTAAATCAATTTAAATACCCAAATATTTTTTAAGATTGGCTTGACAAAAAGTTTCATGGACAATAATTTTTAAAAAACCCTCGACCACGTTGCGGTTTCAGGTTTTTAATTGCTAAATAAAAACCCTCGACTGCTGCACGGTCTCGTGTTTTTAATAAATTACTGTACATTCAACTATTTTCCAAGAAAAATCTTTCTTAAAATAGTATTGGGTAGTTTAATCGATTAAAGTTATAGGTTTTGTGATATATTATACCATTATTTCCCTCATTAGAAAATAGACCAATTAAAAACCACCATTTCTTAAATAAATTTTGTTTTGATAAATGATTAAACCACATGTGCTGTTTAACAGTGAATAAATTACTGTCATCCAAACTAGATGTCAAAATTGAAAGAAAATGTTAAACTTTATCATCAGTAAAATTCTGTGTTGTTGGCTTGATTGTAAGTTTTTTGAGAAAATAATCTAGCCGTATACAACTCGACCTACAAATAGATTAAACTTTTTGCAAGATTGGCTTCGCATATAGTTTTATGGACAATAATTTAAAAAAACCTCTTTCCGCAAATTTATGTGTTGAATGTCTCACCTTGGTCGATCATATGTCTCTTCTCACAATGTTCGTAATCTAGTGATCTGTCCTGAGTGGGACTCATCTGGAACGATAGAGTAGCCTGAGAGAATGTTGTTCATGAAATTGCTCACTTCCAGTTTGACGGTTTCATCCTTTATTGAGCTTCCAAAAAGGTAATACTTTCTCTTTTGCTCATTGTATTGAATATTTGTTCATTTGCATCCAGATCTATTGTGTACAAGCCACCTATTTGGAATTTGACGTTGGCGCATTCTTTTTCAGATGGCTCATAATTAGAAAGGGCATATAATAAGGGAAATATGCAATTTCGGGTGTTATCATTTTCTACCATTGATCTTAATATACTGAGGCACAGTGTTGATATCTTTGGTCCATCAGCCTTGAGGAATTTCCGCATGTAGTTATTTTTCCAGGTGTAGTCAGACTTTCTGATATTATCTACGACCCTGTGTCTGTTACTGAGGAAGTCTTGGAATCTATTCTTGAGGGTATGTTTGCAGTCGAAATGGTTTAGCATTTGAGTGTTCGTACATTCAACATTGGGGTGGAAAGTCTTAATGTCTCTGTTTGTGACTATCGTTTCTATACGTTGTCCAAGATTTTGCACTTCGATATATAAATATATATTTTTTATTAATTTGTTTAACTATATAATTAATGTTATCTACTAGTCCTAAATTATTAACTTCAGTAAAGAGTTTATTTATATTTTTTGTTTTAAAAAGTCAACACATTAATATAAAGCTTGTCTACACAGCTTTGCATTGTTCATCTAATCAAAATGTTTTTTAAGTCTTGTGCTTCATCCGTTATTTCACCGGCAAGAGCCAGCTAACGGGAACATGCTTTCGACATTAAAAATTGTTCATTCATTTTACTTAATATTTTTTACATTTTGTTATTTGTAGATTCTTTGTTTAGAAAAATACTGCTCTATTTCGGACTGGATAATTCTATCTAACCCTCCTTTGTTTTTACTAGCTATAGATCTTTAAGCTTTAGGTATTTGGAATCAACTTATACTGAGTGAAGCACCAAGAAAATCCATTTTTTTATGTATAATACTTCAATGAAAATTTATGGAAGTCATAAATGTAATTAATAAATTATATCTTAGAAAAACTTTAAATATTAATAATTATTATAAAATATAACAATGTTTTTAACAAAATGTACCTAGTAAATTTTACCTTCAAACCGATGATATAAATGTACATATTATTATGTGGTCGCTGCTGGTCACCTAAATAATAATACATACATTATATGTGTGACTAATTCAAAACAAACGTAGTACGACGTAATACCAACGGTCTCTTAACCGTCGTTATAACCGAATTCAACTGTATTCTTTTAATTCACTTGCCTCAATTTAAAAAGCATTTTGACAAACATTGATTTGAATCCTTTTTATCTTGATTTTCATAAAAATCTTAAGATATTTTTACACCTTTTTAATACCATAAAATAAATTCTTTATGTAATGACTCTTCAGTTTAAGTGTTATTTTCCAAATTATCTTTTATTTTATTATTATATTTTTCCTTACAATCATTAGGCGTTTTTAATAAATCAAGGTTAGTCTTAGTAGATGACATTTAAATAAATGAATAATTTTAGACATCTAAAGTAATACGAAAGGGATCCAAACAATATTGTCCTAATATAGCCATACCTCTATTATATGAATACTTTTATTTACAATTTGTTCTTTTTAAATTTATATAAATAAAAAGTTTATAGTATTTTATAGTAAATAATGCCACAACAGGGTTGGCTACCTCTTTCTTGGGCCTAATACCTGCCAACCAGGTATAAACAGCTAACATAAGAGTATGAATTTGCCGTTATTCTTTTTTTTTTAATTAAAGACTTAAATGTAGATTTTTTATTACGAATCCAATGGTATAAGGTTGGCTTTTAAAATACTGGCCTAAGCTAGGGTTGACGCGATTTAAAGTTTCAAGGCTCCATAAGGGTATAAGGGTAATTATTTTTAGAAAAAAATGGCACGCTGCAGCATTTTTTAAAAATGAAAATTCTTATCTAAATTCTCGTTTAGTTTAAAACAAATTTAATCTATTGGCTTTTTTTGTTTGATATACGGTTTTTGCGTAAATAAATAGAAACCATTTTTTGGTATAATCGGTTTGTATTCCTATTTATTTTTTAATTAGATAGAAATTTGACAATGCCGACATACGGTTTCTTTTTATTTAGCAAAAACCGTACATTAAACAAAAAAAGTCAAAGGATCAAATTTGTTCTAAACTAAACGAGGATTAAAAAATGAAGAATTTTTATGACCTTCATGTTTAAAAGCAAATTTCGCCTTAGCCTAACCAACTCAAAAAGTCGAAGAAACACATTTTGCAGTCACCAATATACCCACAACAATAAAACTCTTTAATCCGCTATTAACCGTCAAAATGCTACAAATTGTACATTTACTAATAATATTAATAAGTGCAAGTAGGGTATTAGGTAGCATTATGTTTAAAAAAACAAAAATTTGTTTTTATGTTTTCCTTGCGTTCCCAGAAAAAATAGCGTTCCTAACACGTGCCGAAAATGCCTTTTCCGTAACTGCACTAGCGTAAAAGATTCAAAGGCACTACTTAGAAAATAAACAAGAAAAATATAAGACAAAAAAATTGGATCAAAAATTAAGAAACCACAGCTTTTAATAAAAAAAATGTGTTGCATTGGTTAAAAATGACAGTAAACATGGTTACTTAATAGGTGTGTTTTAAATTAAAAATAGGCAGAATATATTATGCTAATAATAAATCAAGAACATTATTTATATATTATATCACAAGACCTATAAATTTAAATAAATATACTACCCAACAATATTTTAAACAAGATTTTTCTTGGTAAATAGTTAGTAGGTGAAGTTGGTCGATTTGATTTGCACCACCCCCACCTCTTTTTGATTGGCTACCCCTACCCACAATCCTTGATTGACCCCGCCTCTAAAGCTTTGTATTTGGTCGATGCCTACTCTCCCTTTAGCTACCCCCACTATTAGAAGGTGGAGCTTACGAAAAAACTAAATACCCCTACTTCCCCAACTCTCTTATTGGTTACCCTCATTATTAGAAGGTAGAGCTTAGGACTAAACCAATTTATCTAATTAGTCCGCTCCCTCTGTAACTTCTTGACAAGGAAAGGGAAGTCCGCATAAAGGAGCTGAGCTTAAGGACAGGGCATATAATAAGGGAAATAGGCAATTTCGGGTGCTTTCATTTTCTACCATTGATCTTAATATACTGAGGCACAGTGTTGATATCTTTGGTCCATCAGCCTTGAGGAATTTCCGCATGTAGTTATTTTTCCAGGTGTAGTCAGACTTTCTGATATTATCTACGACCCTGTATCTGTTACTGAGGAAGTCTTGGAATCTATTCTTGAGGGTATGTTTGCAGTCGAAATGGTTTAGCATTTGAGTGTTCGTACATTCAACATTGGGGTGGAAAGTCTTAATGTCTCTGTTTGTGACTATCGTTTCTATACGTTGTCCAAGATTTTGCACTTCGAGGTCTAGATGGTTGTTTACTATTAATTGAACAGATCCAGTTGTGATGTATTCACTAGAGTCACTTATTTTTAGGCTTCCTAGGATTTGTTTTTTGCTGCCCTACTTTTATGGCTCTGTAGTCCCTCTTTTCCATTGCAAATACGTCCCATCGGTTTCTCTTGATCTCCTGGGTGGTTTGCACTAATGTCTTTCCTTCTGTTGCGTAGAAACCCCAACCAATGAATGAAGCAATCTCTGCAGCTAAATTGGTCAAGTCTCTCTTGTTGGTCAAGTTAGTCACTATCTCTAGCAAAGCTGTGTTACAATGTGAGAACTTCCCTCTTATATCCTCATACTTGAAGTTGACAGTCTCTATGCTTACTGAGATGCTTCGGAAGAATCCTTTTTGATTTCGTCTCATTGAATATCGGATGTTGGCAGGAACTGGGCATACAATTAGGTCACCGTACTGGTATTCTGTTGTTGCCCTACAGTTGTACAATGCCCTCAGTCACTTAATCTCAATGTTCTGATTGAAAGTGATCTCATTCATGAGAGTGTAAACAAAGTTGCTGTTGACAGTGGTCTCATCTAGTATTCTCTTAGCAGTTCTAGCATCGAATTTTGACAACCTTCCTTCGAATATTATGCATCTGACTATGTTGGTAAGTATCTCAAGGTAGCCCTCCTCTTTTGGACTAGACTTTTGCTTGTAGCCTGTGATAACGTAATTGGTGTGGTATAAGGCATGCTTAAAAGGTATGGTCTCAGGGATAGTGCCTGGTAATATTGGCAAAACTCTTTCTCCTCTATCCATGTCGTTCAGGAGAACTCTAATTTGAGTAGTGAGGAGCATTTTTGAAGTGATAGAAAGATCCATTATTTCTTTCATCTTCTTCAAGGTTGTTGATGATACTGAGATGTATGGTATTGTGTACTCCTTGAAGAGGACTTCTTTTACCGTCTTCTCTCTCAGATGCTTTGGGATATCATACAACGGTGTCTTGGTGGCGAAAGTCCTTCGTTCTATCATCGGTGGTCCCCATTTTATGCGAGCGTTCTCCCAATTTATGTTGTAGTATGCGTCTCTTGCTTGTCTGGCTCTTCTGTACAGAATGTTTATCACGTCGATCACATCTTTGTTCGGAACTTCACTCTTATTTATCCACCACTCTATAGCCTGGGCTTTGCACAATATATGTCCTTCTCGATGGGTGTCTTTAGATGATTTTGTGTCTGTAGGGAAGAATTCTTGTGGGATCTCCCATCTCTTCGCCTTTGCTTTGTCCACTGCTAGGGGGTATTTTGTCGAGAAGATAAACATTGTTGTTGCCAAAGGGTTTGGGTCCTTTGCTGAGTGAGATGAGCGTTCGATCATTTTGAGGTTAACCATTTTGTTTGTTTGAATTATTTCTATTCCCTTTTTTGACATGTTATTAAGACTTCGTACCTTTGCTAAGAACAATTTCTTTTTGTCAGATTCTAATTTATTTGTATCACTCATCATTTGTTTCATCAGTTAAGGACCGGTTATTACTAAATAATTTCACTAATAAGGTTTTTATATTAACAAAGTAAAAACGGCTTTATTTATTATATTATATTATTTGAACAAAAAATTTAAAATACGTTGCTTAATTTTAAAAATACAGTTAAAAAGATACTAAATAAAAAATATGGCTAAAAACACATTAACAAAAAATTATATTTAATTAAAAAAATGCATTTTTGTTTTTTCTTTAATTATTATTGTTTTATTTATTTACTTTTACACATTTGTTAAGATGAATTACTCGTTAATATTAGGAGAAATGCCACTAAGATGTTGATTTTCAAGATCAAAACTAAACTCCGAATAATTAAAGTCAATATTTTCAAATAGTATACCACTTTTATTGTGGCGGGCATGGTGTAGAGGCTAACGTACCAGTCTCTCACCGCAGAGAAGCAGGGTGCAAATCCTGGCACCCTACATCGGCATTTTTAATTCTTCGTCACCTCACAGTTGGCAATGGCAAGCCACTGTGTAGTATTCTGTCAAACCCTAGGTAATAGTTATTTAGTAAATAACGTCCGTGGTGGCAATACCGCGTTGTCTAAAAAGGTGTTGTAAAATGAAAACTGTATGTTTCAGTGTTTGGATAACGTTGACGGAACAGAGAAAAAGATGGGTTAAACATGTAATAACCCGACACCCACGGTACACTGTACACAGTACATTGTACATGGGTTACTTAGGCTAAAGCCTTCGTGGGCTGTCACAAAGATAAAAAAATTATAATTTTACTTCTCACTAAAACGTGTGATGATTCAGGTCTAACATTGCTCCATACCATTTAACCTTAAAACAATAAAGAGCTATTAGTGGAACTTCTTTTCCATTGGCTGATACGTTAGAGGTGACTTTGGAAAGAAAATGGTGCTAGAACTTGCATTCTTCCATTTCATAATTTGAATAAATGAAGGTGAAGTGTATGTCGGAGAGGGGTGGATTTCGATTATACTCTACACGGATTGCATAACTGCAAAAGAACTCGGAGGAGCAAATGTAGTAGAATGTGGTGTAATTTGCTTTACTGGATACTGACATATACCCTCCACAATTTGCATAATTGCAGGATAACTTGGAGGAGTACATGTCGGAGAATGTGGTGTAGTTGGTCTTACTGAAATTTCATTGACAGGTGAATTTGGTCTTCTTGGAATATCATAAATCCACATATTCAGTATTATTTGACTGGCTGTCGCACGTGAATTGACACAGAGCTTCACAAATTTGTTCCACGACATTTTTGATACTTTTATTCTCACATTTTCAAGTAAAGCACACATTTTTAAAATAAATAGATACCGAACTATACCTTTGAATAAAATATAAATATATATTTTTTATTAATTTGTTTAACTATATAATTAATGTTATCTACTAGTCCTAAATTATTAACTTCAGTAAAGAGTTTATTTATATTTTTTGTTTTAAAAAGTCAACACATTAATATAAAGCTTGTCTACACAGCTTTGCATTGTTCATCTAATCAAAATGTTTTTTAAGTCTTGTGCTTCATCCGTTATTTCACCGGCAAGAGCCAGCTAACGGGAACATGCTTTCGACATTAAAAATTGTTCATTCATTTTACTTAATATTTTTTACATTTTGTTATTTGTAGATTCTTTGTTTAGAAAAATACTGCTCTATTTCGGACTGGATAATTCTATCTAACCCTCCTTTGTTTTTACTAGCTATAGATCTTTAAGCTTTAGGTATTTGGAATCAACTTATACTGAGTGAAGCACCAAGAAAATCCATTTTTTTATGTATAATACTTCAATGAAAATTTATGGAAGTCATAAATGTAACTAATAAATTATATCTTAGAAAAACTTTAAATATTAATAATTATTATAAAATATAACAATGTTTTTAACAAAATGTACCTAGTAAATTTTACCTTCAAACCGATGATATAAATGTACATATTATTATGTGGTCGCTGCTGGTCACCTAAATAATAATACATACATTATATGTGTGACTAATTCAAAACAAACGTAGTACGACGTAATACCAACGGTCTCTTAACCGTCGTTATAACCGAATTCAACTGTATTCTTTTAATTCACTTGCCTCAATTTAAAAAGCATTTTGACAAACATTGATTTGAATCCTTTTTATCTTGATTTTCATAAAAATCTTAAGATATTTTTACACCTTTTTAATACCATAAAATAAATTCTTTATGTAATGACTCTTCAGTTTAAGTGTTATTTTCCAAATTATCTTTTATTTTATTATTATATTTTTCCTTACAATCATTAGGCGTTTTTAATAAATCAAGGTTAGTCTTAGTAGATGACATTTAAATAAATGAATAATTTTAGACATCTAAAGTAATACGAAAGGGATCCAAACAATATTGTCCTAATATAGCCATACCTCTATTATATGAATACTTTTATTTACAATTTGTTCTTTTTAAATTTATATAAATCAAAAGTTTATAGTATTTTATAGTAAATAATGCCACAACAGGGTTGGCTACCTCTTTCTTGGGCCTAATACCTGCCAACCAGGTATAAACAGCTAACATAAGAGTATGAATTTGCCGTTATTCTTTTTTTTTTAATTAAAGACTTAAATGTAGATTTTTTATTACGAATCCAATGGTATAAGGTTGGCTTTTAAAATACTGGCCTAAGCTAGGGTTGACGCGATTTAAAGTTTCAAGGCTCCATAAGGGTATAAGGGTAATTATTTTTAGAAAAAAATGGCACGCTGCAGCATTTTTAAAAATGAAAATTCTTATCTAAATTCTCGTTTAGTTTAAAACAAATTTAATCTATTGGCTTTTTTTGTTTGATATACGGTTTTTGCGTAAATAAATAGAAACCATTTTTTGGTATAATCGGTTTGTATTCCTATTTATTTTTTAATTAGATAGAAATTTGACAATGCCGACATACGGTTTCTTTTTATTTAGCAAAAACCGTACATTAAACAAAAAAAAGTCAAAGGATCAAATTTGTTCTAAACTAAACGAGGATTAAAAAATGAAGAATTTTTATGACCTTCATGTTTAAAAGCAAATTTCGCCTTAGCCTAACCAACTCAAAAAGTCGAAGAAACACATTTTGCAGTCACCAATATACCCACAACAATAAAACTCTTTAATCCGCTATTAACCGTCAAAATGCTACAAATTGTACATTTACTAATAATATTAATAAGTGCAAGTAGGGTATTAGGTAGCATTATGTTTAAAAAAACAAAAATTTGTTTTTATGTTTTCCTTGCGTTCCCAGAAAAAATAGCGTTCCTAACACGTGCCGAAAATGCCTTTTCCGTAACTGCACTAGCGTAAAAGTTTCAAAGGCACTACTTAGAAAATAAACAAGAAAAATATAAGACAAAAAAATTGGATCAAAAATTAAGAAACCACAGCTTTTAATAAAAAAAAATGTGTTGCATTGGTTAAAAATGACAGTAAACATGGTTACTTAATAGGTGTGTTTTAAATTAAAAATAGGCAGAATATATTATGCTAATAATAAATCAAGAACATTATTTATATATTATATCACAAGACCTATAAATTTAAATAAATATACTACCCAACAATATTTTAAACAAGATTTTTCTTGGTAAATAGTTAGTAGGTGAAGTTGGTCGATTTGATTTGCACCACCCCCACCTCTTTTTGATTGGCTACCCCTACCCACAATCCTTGATTGACCCCGCCTCTAAAGCTTTGTATTTGGTCGATGCCTACTCTCCCTTTAGCTACCCCCACTATTAGAAGGTGGAGCTTACGAAAAAACTAAATACCCCTACTTCCCCAACTCTCTTATTGGTTACCCTCATTATTAGAAGGTAGAGCTTAGGACTAAACCAATTTATCTAATTAGTCCGCTCCCTCTGTAACTTCTTGACAAGGAAAGGGAAGTCCGCATAAAGGAGCTGAGCTTAAGGACAGGGCATATAATAAGGGAAATAGGCAATTTCGGGTGCTATCATTTTCTACCATTGATCTTAATATACTGAGGCACAGTGTTGATATCTTTGGTCCATCAGCCTTGAGGAATTTCCGCATGTAGTTATTTTTCCAGGTGTAGTCAGACTTTCTGATATTACCTACGACCCTGTATCTGTTACTGAGGAAGTCTTGGAATCTATTCTTGAGGGTATGTTTGCAGTCGAAATGGTTTAGCATTTGAGTGTTCGTACATTCAACATTGGGGTGGAAAGTCTTAATGTCTCTGTTTGTGACTATCGTTTCTATACGTTGTCCAAGATTTTGCACTTCGAGGTCTAGATGGTTGTTTACTATTAATTGAACAGATCCAGTTGTGATGTATTCACTAGAGTCACTTATTTTTAGGCTTCCTAGGATTTGTTTTTTTGCTGCCCTACTTTTATGGCTCTGTAGTCCCTCTTTTCCATTGCAAATACGTCCCATCGGTTTCTCTTGATCTCCTGGGTGGTTTGCACTAATGTCTTTCCTTCTGTTGCGTAGAAACCCCAACCAATGAATGAAGCAATCTCTGCAGCTAAATTGGTCAAGTCTCTCTTGTTGGTCAAGTTAGTCACTATCTCTAGCAAAGCTGTGTTACAATGTGAGAACTTCCCTCTTATATCCTCATACTTGAAGTTGACAGTCTCTATGCTTACTGAGATGCTTCGGAAGAATCCTTTTTGATTTCGTCTCATTGAATATCGGATGTTGGCAGGAACTGGGCATACAATTAGGTCACCGTACTGGTATTCTGTTGTTGCCCTACAGTTGTACAATGCCCTCAGTCACTTAATCTCAATGTTCTGATTGAAAGTGATCTCATTCATGAGAGTGTAAACAAAGTTGCTGTTGACAGTGGTCTCATCTAGTATTCTCTTAGCAGTTCTAGCATCGAATTTTGACAACCTTCCTTCGAATATTATGCATCTGACTATGTTGGTAAGTATCTCAAGGTAGCCCTCCTCTTTTGGACTAGACTTTTGCTTGTAGCCTGTGATAACGTAATTGGTGTGGTATAAGGCATGCTTAAAAGGTATGGTCTCAGGGATAGTGCCTGGTAATATTGGCAAAACTCTTTCTCCTCTATCCATGTCGTTCAGGAGAACTCTAATTTGAGTAGTGAGGAGCATTTTTGAAGTGATAGAAAGATCCATTATTTCTTTCATCTTCTTCAAGGTTGTTGATGATACTGAGATGTATGGTATTGTGTACTCCTTGAAGAGGACTTCTTTTACCGTCTTCTCTCTCAGATGCTTTGGGATATCATACAACGGTGTCTTGGTGGCGATAGTCCTTCGTTCTATCATCGGTGGTCCCCATTTTATGCGAGCGTTCTCCCAATTTATGTTGTAGTATGCGTCTCTTGCTTGTCTGGCTCTTCTGTACAGAATGTTTATCACGTCGATCACATCTTTGTTCGGAACTTCACTCTTATTTATCCACCACTCTATAGCCTGGGCTTTGCACAATATATGTCCTTCTCGATGGGTGTCTTTAGATGATTTTGTGTCTGTAGGGAAGAATTCTTGTGGGATCTCCCATCTCTTCGCCTTTGCTTTGTCCACTGCTAGGGGTATTTTGTCGAGAAGATAAACATTGTTGTTGCCAAAGGGTTTGGGTCCTTTGCTGAGTGAGATGAGCGTTCGATCATTTTGAGGTTAACCATTTTGTTTGTTTGAATTATTTCTATTCCCTTTTTTGACATGTTATTAAGACTTCGTACCTTTGCTAAGAACAATTTCTTTTTGTCAGATTCTAATTTATTTGTATCACTCATCATTTGTTTCATCAGTAAAGGACCGGTTATTACTAAATAATTTCACTAATAAGGTTTTTATATTAACAAAGTAAAAACGGCTTTATTTATTATATTATATTATTTGAACAAAAAATTTAAAATACGTTGCTTAATTTTAAAAATACAGTTAAAAAGATACTAAATAAAAAATATGGCTAAAAACACATTAACAAAAAATTATATTTAATTAAAAAAATGCATTTTTGTTTTTTCTTTAATTATTATTGTTTTATTTATTTACTTTTACACATTTGTTAAGATGAATTACTCGTTAATATTAGGAGAAATGCCACTAAGATGTTGATTTTCAAGATCAAAACTAAACTCCGAATAATTAAAGTCAATATTTTCAAATAGTATACCACTTTTATTGTGGCGGGCATGGTGTAGAGGCTAACGTACCAGTCTCTCACCGCAGAGAAGCCGGGTGCAAATCCTGGCACCCTACATCGGCATTTTTAATTCTTCGTCACCTCACAGTTGGCAATGGCAAGCCACTGTGTAGTATTCTGTCAAACCCTAGGTAATAGTTATTTAGTAAATAACGTCCGTGGTGGCAATACCGCGTTGTCTAAAAAGGTGTTGTAAAATGAAAACTGCATGTTTCAGTGTTTGGATAACGTTGACGGAACAGAGAAAAAGACATGTAAACATGTAATAACCCGACACCCACGGTACACTGTACACAGTACATTGTACATGGGTTACTTAGGCTAAAGCCTTCGTGGGCTGTCACAAAGATAAAAAAATTATAATTTTACTTCTCACTAAAACGTGTGATGATTCAGGTCTAACATTGCTCCATACCATTTAACCTTAAAACAATAAAGAGCTATTAGTGGAACTTCTTTTCCATTGGCTGATACGTTAGAGGTGACTTTGGAAAGAAAATGGTGCTAGAACTTGCATTCTTCCATTTCATAATTTGAATAAATGAAGGTGAAGTGTATGTCGGAGAGGGGTGGATTTCGATTATACTCTACACGGATTGCATAACTGCAAAAGAACTCGGAGGAGCAAATGTAGTAGAATGTGGTGTAATTTGCTTTACTGGATACTGACATATACCCTCCACAATTTGCATAATTGCAGGATAACTTGGAGGAGTACATGTCGGAGAATGTGGTGTAGTTGGTCTTACTGAAATTTCATTGACAGGTGAATTTGGTCTTCTTGGAATATCATAAATCCACATATTCAGTATTATTTGACTGGCTGTCGCACGTGAATTGACACAGAGCTTCACAAATTTGTTCCACGACATTTTTGATACTTTTATTCTCACATTTTCAAGTAAAGCACACATTTTTAAAATAAATAGATACCGAACTATACCTTTGAATAAAATATAAATATATATTTTTTATTAATTTGTTTAACTATATAATTAATGTTATCTACTAGTCCTAAATTATTAACTTCAGTAAAGAGTTTATTTATATTTTTTGTTTTAAAAAGTCAACACATTAATATAAAGCTTGTCTACACAGCTTTGCATTGTTCATCTAATCAAAATGTTTTTTAAGTCTTGTGCTTCATCCGTTATTTCACCGGCAAGAGCCAGCTAACGGGAACATGCTTTCGACATTAAAAATTGTTTATTCATTTTACTTAATATTTTTTACATTTTGTTATTTGTAGATTCCTTGTTTAGAAAAATACTGCTCTATTTCGGACTGGATAATTCTATCTAACCCTCCTTTGTTTTTACTAGCTATAGATCTTTAAGCTTTAGGTATTTGGAATCAACTTATACTGAGTGAAGCACCAAGAAAATCCATTTTTTTATGTATAATACTTCGATGAAAATTTATGGAAGTCATAAATGTAACTAATAAATTATATCTTAGAAAAACTTTAAATATTAATAATTATTATAAAATATAACAATGTTTTTAACAAAATGTACCTAGTAAATTTTACCTTCAAACCGATGATATAAATGTACATATTATTATGTGGTCGCTGCTGGTCACCTAAATAATAATACATACATTATATCGCTTGCTGAATGCAATAGTGGCACAACTCAAAAATTTCCAATTTTAACTTTTTCCGTTCATTAGTTTGCAAATTAGCTATAGTTTTAATGCAACACTGGCTCACTCCAAAAGAGTCACTATTGCACCAACAAAAGGTTGTGCTTGGACGAGATCTCGCGGCACACTGAAAAGATGTCAATATTGCGCGCGATAATAAGCAAGATCTGCTCAAAGTCAAACTGGCACTTGTGCTGCCATCTAGGTGGTAACGTTAAAAGTTGGAGTGAGCCAGTGTTGCATTAAAACTATAGCTAATTTGCAAACTAATGAACGGAAAAAGTTAAAATTGGAAATTTTTGAGTTGTGCCACTATTGCATTCAGCAAGCGATATAATGTATGTATTTATTATTTAGGTGACCAGCAGCGACCCACGCAATAATATGTACATTTATATCATCAGTTTTGAAGGTAAAATTTACTAGGTACATTTGTTAAAAACATTGTTATATTTTATAATAATTATTAATATTTAAAGTTTTCTAAGATATAATTTTTTGAATTTACATTATGACTCCATAAATTTTCATCAGTATTATACATAAAATGGATTTTCTTGATTAACTCACTCAGTATAGAATTCCAAATACCCTAAAAACTAAAGATCTATAGCTAGTAAAAAACAGGGAGGAGTTGAATAGAGGTATCCGGTCGAAATAGGCAGTATTTGAAACGAATCTACAAAATAACAAGAGTAGTAAAAAATATTAAGTAAAATGGATGAAACAATTTTAATGTCAAGCATGTTTACAGTAGCTGGCTTTCTTACCGATGTGGATGAGCAAGACAAGTATTTTGATTAGATGAACTGTGCAAGCTGTGTGAACTGGAAACTTTATGATGACTTTAGAAACGAAAACAAACCAAACTTCTTGCTGAGTTAACCTGGTGGACAATGCTTTGGCATTATTATGGTTAAACAAATTAATAAAAATATATATATTTTATTCAAAGTAACAATTCGTATCTGTTTATTTTATTAACACTTGAAAATGTGAGAATAAAGTATCAAAATGTCGTGGAATTAAGAACTATTGTATCGTTCACGTGGCAGCCGGTCAGTAACTTAACAGTATAATGTGTAGTTTATGATATTCCAGAAGACAGAATTCTGTGTGTGAGAATTTCAGTAAGACTGCCATTCTCCGACATGTACTCCTCAGGGTATCACTGCAATTATACAGGGTGTGGAGGTATCATGCTGTCAGTATCAGTAAAGCCAGTACACCACATTCTACTACATTTTCTCCTCAGTTCTTTGGTTATGCGTCCGTGTACTCAATCAATCCACCCACTCTCCATACACTTCACCTTCATTCGATGGGTATGGAGAATACCTTCTGGCATTTTCTTTCAGGGTCGGCCAATGGAAAGAAAGTTCATAATAATCTTTATTGTTTAAGGTTAAATGGTAATGGATGCACGTTTAGTGAAGTAAAGTATAATTTTTTTATCAGCAACCCACGAAAAACTTTAGCCTAAGTAACTTCCATGTACAATGTACTGTGTTGCAATGTACCGTGGATGTCGGGGCAATACATGTTTGCATGTCTTTTTCTCTGTTCCGTCAACATCCCAAGCACTGAAACATGCAGTTTTCATTTTACAACGCAGCACAGGCCAACGCGTATTCTGACACTAATAGCAATACCTAAGTTTATTGAAATACTACGTGGCTGCCATGCTAACTGTCTGGTGGCGAGAAGAAAAAAATGCCGATGAAGTATAGAATTACACGCCCCTATACGCGACCGAGTTCAGTACGTTAACCTCTACGCATGCCCTGCACAACTAAAGTGACCATACTATTTGAAAATATTGACTTTTAATTATTCGGGTTTGTTTGATCTTGAAAATCAACATCTTAGTGGCATTTCTAATAACGAGTAATTCATCTTAACTAGTATATTGTAAGTAAATAAATAAGGCAATAATAATTAAGAAAAAAACAAAAAATGCACATTTTTAATTAAATATATTTTTTGTTAATGTGTTTTTAGCCATATTTTATTTGAAGTATCTTTTTAACTGTATTTTTAAAATTAAGCGGCTTGTATTTTATTTTTTGTTCCAAATAATATATTATAATAAAATAAAGCCGTTTTTACACTTTGTTAATAAAACATATTAGTGAGAATTGTACAGTAATAACGAGTCGCTTTACTGATGAAGGCAAATGATGATGATACAAATAAGTAGAATCTGACAAGTGATGTAGCAAGTACAATCTTAATAACATGTCAGGAATAGAAAACAATTCAAACAAACAAAATAGTTAACCTCAAAGAATGATCGAACGCTCATCTCCTCGGCGAGGACCCAGGCCCTTTGGCAACGGCAATGTTTATCTTCTCGACCAAAATACCCTGGCAGTGGACCAAAGCAAGGCGAGAGATGGAGTCCCCGCAGCGCTCTACGGTACAAAATCGTCTAAAGACAGGACATATATTGTGCAGAAGCCCAGCTATAGGGTGATTGGATAAATAAGGTGAGGATTCAGACAAATGTGATCGACGTGATAAGCATTCTCTTGTATACGAAAGAGCCAGACAGCTGAGACACATGCTTCAGCATAGAGTGGGAGAACTCTGCATAAAATGGACCACCGATGATAGGGCTGAAGGACTATCGCCACCAGCATTCCTGGGCCCATATGATATCCCAAGCTCTGAGGAAGGCAAAGAAGTGCTTCAAGTCACAATATACATGCATCTCGGTATCATCGGCTGGCAACGAAGAAGATGAAATGTGGATAACATCGCTTCAGAAAGAATATGCTCACTACTCAGGAATGGGATTTGCTCGACATTGTGGATATGGGGAGAAGAGAGTTTTGCCCACGGGCATATCCTGAGGACCATACCTTTAAGCATGCCCATCTGCACCAGTACGTATCACAGGCTACAAGCAAAGTCTAGTCCCAAAGAGTACAACGGATACTTACCAACATGAGTCAGATGCATAATATATTCGAGAGGAAGGTAATCCCAGAATTCGTGCTAGAAGGCACAACGAAAGAGCTGCAGATGGATGCTGTCAGCAACCTTCACGCTCTCATGAATGAGATCGCTTTCAATCGAAACATTGAGTTAGTAGACTGAGAGGCATTGGCAACGGGGCGGCGGCAGAATGCCCGGTACGGTGACTATTTAACATGCCGGTTATCCGATGTTGTGGGGACGAGGCAAAGGACAACTCGTAAACGCCGAACTATCGGCTTCGAAGTATGAGGAAGTTCTCACGTGTGACGCAGCTTTGCTGGTGACTAACCGACCAGCAGAGGAGCTTTACAATTTAGCTGCGGGGCTAACGCTTCATTCATTGATTTGAGATTTCTGCACGGCAGAAGGAAAGACGTGTTAGTGCAAACCACCAGAAGATCAGAGAACCGATGGGTTGTATTTACGTGGAAAGAGGGACTACAGAGCCATAAAAGTAGGGCGGCAAAAACGGAAATCTGAGGTAAATAGTGAATGCATCTGGCTGGTCTGTTCCGGTGATGTGAAGCAACCATCTGAACCTCAGTGGACGGCATGTAAACGATAGTCTGAAGCAGAGACGTAAGAGACTTTCCTTGTGTTGAATGCGAACGCTCAAATCTTAAACCGACCCTAGACTTACCAAGCTCTTCCCTCAGGAGAATAGATTCAAGACTCCTCGGCCAATACGAATGCAGGGTCGTAGGCTAATGTCGAAAGTCTGACTACACCTGGAAAAGCAACCACGTGCGGAAATTCCTCCGAGGCTGATGGACAGATATCAGCACTGTATACCATTATATTCAAGATCAGTGGTAGAAAAATGATGGCACTTGGTATTTCCCTTGTTATAATATTGTTGTCATAAACTCAGCATGCGGACTTCCCCTTTTCCTTGGTAAGAGAAGTTACAGAGGAGCAGACCAGTAAGATGGAATTTAGTTTGGTCTAAGCTCTACCTTCTAATAATGAGGGTAACCAACTGGAGAGTTGAAATAGAGGGTATTTTCGTAAGCTCACCTTCTAATAATTGAGGTAGCTAAGGAGTAGGCATCGACCAAGCTACAAAGCTGGGAGTCAATCAGAGATTGTGGGCAGAAACAGCCAATCAAAAAAGGTGGGAGTAATCAAACACCAACTTCACCTACAACTTCTTGCAGAAAAATCTTGTTTAAAACTGTTGTTGGTAGTATATTTATTTGGAAATTTATGGAATCTTGTGTGACTATAATATATAAATAATGTTCTTGATTATTAGCATAATATATTCTGCTTATTTTGGTTTAAACACTATCACCTGATATGTAACCATGTATGTCATTTTTAACCCAGTGCAGCACATTTTGATTAAAAAGCTTGTGGTTTGCTTAATTTTTGATCAGTTTTGTGGCTATATATTTTCTTTGTTTGTTTTCTGCAATGTAGCTGAAGCTTTCGCGCTGAGTGCGGTTACCGGAAAGGCGCATTTTCGGCACGTGTTAGAGCAACGCTATTTCTGGGAGCAGAAGAAAACATAAAGAGCAGGGTGCTGTTTTCAGCAATGACTACCTAGTACCTACTTGCACTTATTGATGTTATTGGCAAATGTGCAATTTAGTAGCATTTTGTCGATTAGTAGCGAGATTAGAAGTTTTATTATTGTGGGCGTATTGGTGACTGCAAATGTTTCTTCGACTTTTGGTTGGTGGAGGCAGAGCGAAAATTTGCTTTCAAGCTATGAAGATCATAAAAATTGCTTCGTTACCCAATCCTCGTTTGGATTTAGAACAAATTTGAGTCCTTTGACATTTTGTTTAATGTGCGGTTTTGCTAAATAAAAGGAAGCCGTATCGGTCGGCATTGTCAAATTTCTATCTGGTAAAAAATAAGTGAGAATACAGACCGATCAATATGACCAAGATGGTTTCATTGTTACGCAAGCATCGCTATATCAAACAGAAAAACCCGTTAGATGGGAATTTGTTTTTAAACAAACGAGAATTTAGATGAGAATTTCGTTGCAAAATGTACGGCGTAGCTGCATTTTCTGAAATAATTGCCGCTGCTCTTGCTGTAGACCTTGGCTTGTGGAGCGCGTCAGGCACTTGAGCCGGCTATTTAAAAAGCCGAGCGCTGCATGGCCATTAGTATCATCGAATAAAATCTACATTCAAGTGGCTAATTAAAAGAACAACGGTATTCAAGTCTGCTCTTATGAGTAGCTGTTGCTCACCTGGTTTGGCAGGCAATGAGCCCAGAAAGAGGCAATACCCCCTGCTGTGGCATTATTTACATGAAATGCTATAAACTTTGATTTATATGGGGTTTAAAGAAAGAACAGAATTAGCAGATAAAGAAATATAACAGAACATGGCTATGTTAGGAGGTATGTGCCGGATCCCTTTCATTGTTGCAGATGTCTACTTGTTAAATATTAAATGCAAGAACAACGCTGACTATTAAAAAGCACCTAATACTATGACAACCTAATGATAAATATAGATAATTGTGGAAAATAACGCTGCCAAACTTTGAAGAGTCGACCTCAAAGAACATTTTATGGTATTAAAAAGGTGTAAAAATATCTTGGATTTTTATGAAAATCAAGATAAAAGGATTCAAATCAATGTTTGTCAAAATGCTTTTAGAGCGAGGAAGTAGTATAAAGAATACAGTTAATTCGGTTATAACGACGGTTGAGAGCCGTTGTGTCAACGTCGTACTACGCCTGTTTTGAATTAGTCACATATAATGTATGTATTATTATTTAGGTGACACACTGCTACATAATATGTACATTTGTAATCGGTTTGAAGTAAATTTACTAGGTACATTTTGTTAAAAACATTGTTATATTTATAATTATTAATATTTAAAGTTTTTCTAAGATAATTTGTTAGTTGCATTTATGACTTCATAAATTTTCATTGAGCATTATGCGCAAAAAATGGATTTTCTTGCAGTCGCTCACATCAGTATAAGTTGATTCCAGATACCCAAGCAAGAGATCTATAGTTAGTAAAGAAACAGGGAGGGGTTAGATAAATTTATCCGGTCGAAATAGAGCAGTATTTTCTGAAACAAGAATCTACAAATAACAAGTGTAGCACATGTTAAGTCAAAATGAATGGGCAATTTTTAATGTTGGCGCATGTTTCCAGTTAGCTGGCTGCTGCCGGTAGATAACGGATGAAGCACAGGGCTAAAAACATTTTGATTAGATGAACAATGCAAGCTGTGGAAGCTTGTATTAATGTGTTGACTTTTTAAAACAAAAATATAAATAAACTCTGTACTGGTTAGGACTAATGAGACAACATTAATTATATAGTTAAACAAATTAATAAAAATACATATATTATATTTTATTCAAAGGTATATAGTTCGGTATCTATTTATTTTAAGTGTATGTAGCTTTAATGCACTTGAGAAGTATGTGAGAATAAAGTAGTATCCCAAAAATGTCGTGGAAACAAATTTGTGAAGCTCTGTGGTCAGTCCACGTGCGGCAGCTTTCCAATCATGTGCTGGTGTGGTGGTTTGTGATGTTCAGAGAGATTTAGAATTTACCTGTCGTCAGGCTCGTGTAACTTTACACCACGTTGCTCCGTACTCTCGGGAGACCATCACTGATTATGCGAAATTGTGGAGAGTATATCGTCGTATCGGTAAGTAAGTACGCCACGTTCTACCATTTGCTCGCCAGCTATTTGCGTTATGCAATCACGTGTGGGTACAATCACCCTCTCCGACACGCTTCGCCTTCATTGTCAGGCTGTGAAGTGAGGTGCGAGTTCTAGCGCCATTTTTAACCAGAAATGCCTACAACATCGGCCAATGAAGTTCATAATAATAACTTTGTGTTTTAAGGTGAAATATTGTGGGCTGTGTTAGACCTGAATCATCGCATTTTAGTGAGAAGTAAGAGTATATTTTTATCTTTGTGACAGCCCGGCACAGCTAAGTAATACATGTACAATGTACTGTGTACATACCGTGGAATATTCGGGGTATTATGTTTGCCCATCTTTTCATACTGTTCCGTCAACGTGTCAAACTTGCTGAAGACATACGGTTCGTTTTACAACGCCTTTTAGGCTGGCACGCGTATTACCACCACCGGGCGTTATTTACTAAGTAACTGTTACCTGGGGTTTGACGAATACCACACGATGGCGCCGTGCCAATGGTGACGAGAAAAAATAAAAATGCCGATAATGAAATAACAAGTTGCACCCTGCTTCTCTGCGGTGGAAGAACGACGCAGCTTCTACGCCATGCCCACCGCAATAAAGTGTTAATACTATTTGAAAATATTGACACAATTATTCGGGTTTTTGATCTTGAAAATCACATCTTAGTATTGACTCTCTAATATTAACGGTAAATTCATCTTGGCCAATGTAGAAATAGTAAATAAGGCAATAATAATGAAAAACAAGAAATACATTTTGGTAAATATAATTTTTGTTAATATATTTTTAACCATATTTATTTAGTATCTTTAACTATGTTAAAATTAAGCAACGTATTTAAATTTTTGTTCAAATGTATAATATAATAAATAAAGCCGTTTTACTGTTAATATAAAAACCTTATTAATAATTATTTAATGTAATACCGGTCATAACGATGGAAACAATTGATACCAAATCAGTAGAATCTGACAAAAAGAAATTGTTCTTAACGCAAGAGTACGAATCTTAACATGTCAAAAAAGGGTGTGAAAATAATTCAAACAAACAAATAGTTAACGCAAAATGATCGAACGCTCATCTCAGCAACAAAGGACCCAAACCTTTAACGGCAACAATGTTTATCTTCTCGACAAAAACTCACTGGCAGTGGACATGAGCGAGATGGGAGATCACGAGAATTCTTCCTACAGGCAAAATCTCAAGGCACCTCGAAGGACGCTATATTGTGCAGAGAGCCCGGGCTGCAAGAGTGGTGGATATAAGGTGAAGTTCCGGGTAGATGTGATCGACGTGACAAACATTCAAAGAGAGCCAGACATAACAGAGATGCTACTGCATGGGTGGAGGCTGCTCGCACAAAATGAGGGACCGCCGATGACGAAGGACTTTCGCCGCAGAGCTACACCGTTATGTATGTTATCCCAAGCATCTGAGGAAGAAGACGACGAGAAAGTCTTCTTTCAGAGTACACAATACCATACATCTCAGCCATCATCAATACGCCTTGAAAGAAGATGAAGAGAATAATGGATGTTTCTATCCGCTTCAAAAATAACTCCTCTACTCAGTGGGGCTCACAATTTTTGATGGTGGGGAAAGTTTTGCCAATGATACCAGGCATATCCTGAGACCATACTGCTAAGCATGCCTTACTCTACTGTTACGCAGTATCACAGGCTAGCTGCGTCTAGTCCCAAGAGAACTGCACTGAGGTGCTTGCAGCACCATTCGTGCATAATATTCGGGGAAGGTTGTCAAAAATTCGATAACAGAACTGCTGAAAACACAGATGAGAGGCCGCTGTCAACGGCACTGTTTTACGCTTCTCATGAATGAGGATCGCTCGATCGAGACATTGAGAGATTAGTGACTGGTACGACAACGGCAACAGGGCAACAGCGGGAGAATGCCGGTACGATGACCTAATTAGCTATGCCGGTTCTAACCATCGTCTTGTGAGACGAAATCAAGGACGATTCTTCGAAGCATCTCAGTAAGCATAAGAACTGTCAACTTCGAAACAATGAAGGATATAGAGGAAGTTCTCACATTGACACAGCTTTGCTAAATAGTGACTAACTTGACCAAGCAAGAAGACGACAATTGCTGCAGAAGATGCTTCATTCGACGGTTGAGACCCACGCAACGAAGAAGACATTAGTGCAAAACCGCAGAAGATCAGAAGAAAAACCGATAAGGATTGTTTGCAATGGAAGAGGAGACTACGAAACCCAGCAAAGCAGGGCGGCAAAAAAATGGAAATCTAGGAAGCTACAAAAATATAAAGTGACTCTGAATACATCGCAACAATTCTGTTCATTAATGAGTAAACAACCATCTGAACACTCGAATGCAAATCTTTGGTTAACATGTAAGAAACGATAGTCACAAACGGCGTTTTGATGAAGCTCACCCAATGAATGTACCGAACGCTCGAATGCTAGGCCATTTCGTCTGCATACCCTCAGAATGGATTCCGAAGACTCTCGGTAATGACCGAGACAACCAGGTATGTCGAAGTCTGTTTACCTGAATGGCTACGCGGAAATTCCTCAGGCTGATGGACAAGATATGCTGGCTAGCCTCATTATATTGGAACGTGGTAGAAAATGAAGCCCGAAGTGCTACATTTCCCTTACGATATAACCAGCACGTCGCGCAAGCTCGGCTCGCTGTGCGGACCGCTTTCGCTGTCGAGTTACGGGGAACAATTAGATGGGGTGGTTTGGTCCTCTACAGCTTCTAATGTGAGGGTATTAATAGAGCGGGAAGCAGGAGCATGACTAATTTTTCGTAGCTCCACCTTCCTGTAGTGGGATGGCAAAGAAGAGTAGGCATCGACAAACTCTGAAGCTTTCAGAGCAGGGTCAATCGGGATTGTGGGCAGGAGTGCAGCCAATCAAGAGGTGAAGTGGTGCAAATCGACCAACTCGCCTACTAACTGTTACCAGAAAAATCTTGTTTAAATATTGTTAGTAATATATTTATTTAAATTTATAGATATTTGTGATATAATATATAAATAATGTTCTTGATTATTATTAACATATTATATTCTGCTATTTTAATTTAAAACACACCTATTAGCCAACCATGTTTACTAATAAATTTTAACAATGCAACATTTTTATTAAAAGCTGTGGTTTCTTAATTTTTTGATCAGTTTGTCTTATATTTTCTTGTTTATTTTCTAGTAATTAACACAGTTACTAGTGCTGAGGTACGGAAAGACGGCCTGGCACATCTTAAAGAGCTTACTATTTCTAGAACACAGAAACATAAAAGGAAACAAATTTTCTATTTTTCAAACATGCTACCTATTCACCCTACTTGCACTTTATTAATATTATTAATAAATGTACAATTTGCTGGCGGCTGACGGTTAATGGCAGTTAGAGAGTTTTATTATTGTGGTATATTGGCGACTGCAAATATGTTTCTTCGACTTTTTGGTTGAGGGCCAAACTGGGCGCTTTACTTCCATGAAGGTTCATAAAAAATTCTTCATTTTAATCTCGTTTAATTTAGAACAAATTTGATCTTTGACTTTTGTTTAATGTACGGTTTTTGCTAAATGAAACCGTATGTCAGCCATTGTCAAATTCTATCTAGTAAAATAAATGAGAATACAAACCGATATACCAAAAAACGATTTCTACCTTCCCCATTACGCAAAAATGTATATCAAATAGCCAATAAGCAAATTTGTTTAAACTAAACGAGAATTTGGAGTAGAATTTTTCATTTTTAAAATAACGCGGCGTACCATTTTCACAAAAAATAATTACCCTTATACCATGGCTTTAAATCGCGTCAGCTAGCTAGCCCGTATTTAAAAGCCAGCAACTTATACCATTGAATTCGTAATAAAATCTGCATTTAAATGGCAATTATTAAAGAATAACGGCAGTCATACTCTTATGTTAGCTGTTTATACCTGGTTGGCGACAAGCAGAAAAAATTGGCCAACCTGTTGTGGCATTATTTATGAATACTATAAACTTTTATTTATATAAATTTAAAAGAACAAATTATGAAATAAAGGATTCATATAACATGTATGGCCATAATAATATACTAGGACGTATTGTTGGACCCTTTCGATACTTGCACAGATGTCTAAAAGTACTCATTTTAGTTTAAATGTCATCTACTAAGACACCATGACTTATTAAAAACGCCTAACGATATGTAAGGAAAAAATATAATACAATAAAAGATAAAGTTGAACTGAAATAACTGCACAGACTCGAAGAGTCATTGCTGCAAAGAACATTTTATTTTGCAGCATTAAGATGTAAAAGTATCTTGAGATTTTTATGAAAATCGGCTAAAAGATTCAAATCAGTGCTTTGTCAAAATACTTTTAAGCCGAACGAAAGTAATCAGCGAAGAGCACGGCTGAATTCGGTTATAACGACACGGTTAAGAGATCACGTTGTCTGTCGTACTACATTTGTTACGAGTTAGTCACACATGCTATGTACTATTATTTAGGTGACCAGCAGCGACCGCACTAGTAATATGTACATTTATATCATCGGTTTGAAGGCAAGTCGCACTAGGCACATTTTGTTAAAAACATTGTTAAGAGTTTCCCCATAACAATTATTAATATTTAAAGTTTTTCTAAGATATAATTTATTAATTACATTTATGACTTCCATAAATTACTGAAGTAGTTATACATAAAATGGATTTTCTTGGTTAGCTCGCACTGTCAGTATCAGATAGTTGATTCCAAATACCTAAAGCAAAGATCTATGTGAAGCAAACAAAGGAGGGTTAGATAGAATTATCCGAGCTCCGAAAATAGCAGCGTTTTTTCTAAGCAAAGAATCTGCAAATAACAGATGTAAAATATACTAAGTAAAATGAATGAACAATTTTAATGTCAGAAAGCATATTCCCCGTTAGCTAACCTAACTGCCGGTGGCTCTTGGATGAGCACAGACAAAAAACATTTTGACAGATGTTTGTGCAGAAAGCTGTGTGAACAAGCTTATATTAATGTGTTGACTTTAAGAGCAAAATATAAATAAATAACACTGAGATTAATATTTAAGGACTAATTAGACATTAATTATATAGTTAAACAAATTAACAAAAATAGCCTATGTTGCTATAATCGAAGTGCAAAATCTTTGGACAACAAAGCGATAGTCACAAACAGAAGACGTAGATTTCCGCCCCAATGATGAATGTACAGACGCTCAAATGCTAAACCATTCATTTCACAAGCCTGCTACCTCAAAAGTGAACTCTCAGTAACGAACACAGAGATAAACCAGATAATATCGAAAGTCTGACCTGGAAAATGACTTACGTGCGGAAATTCCTCAGGAGTGATGAGCAAGATATCTCGGCACTTTGTGCTCGGTATATTGGGTCGTGGTAGAAGATGATGGCACCCAGTACATGTTTCCCTTTGTTCATATGCCCTTTCTGAGATATGAGCTTAAATCTGAAGAATGCGCCAACGGTAAATTCAAATGAGTAAACTAGTACAACCAAACGGATGCTGGAAATGGTAGGTATTCAGCCTGTGAGCAAGAAGAAGTGATACCTTTTGAAGCTCAGTAAAGGATGAGGCAAGTCAGAGCTGGAAGTGGTAATTTCATGGTACAGCATTCTCTCAGGCTTCTCTATCGTTCCAGTGAGTCCCCACTCGGAACGAGATCGCAGATTACGAACATTGTGAGGAAGAGACATATGATCGACCAGGTGAGCATTCAACACATGGGGCTTGCGGAAGGATTTTTTAAATTATTGTCCATAAACTATATGCCGAAGCCAATATCTTCACTGAGTTTAATCTATTGGCAGGTCGAGAGTTGGCCAGTACGGCTGAATTATTTTCTCGCAACTTCTGAATCAAGCCAGCCCAACACGAAATTTACTGATGATAAAGTTTAACATTTTCTTTCAGGCAGCTGAGCATCTATTTGGATGACAGCTGGTGACTCGCTGTTAAACGGCACGTATGGTTGATCATTTATCAAAACAGAGACTGACTTGAAAATGGTGGTTTCCAATGTGGTCTGACTTTCAATGAGGAAGATAATGTTATATATCGCAAAACCTATAACTTTGATCGGTCAAACTACCCATACTATTTTACAGAAGACTCTCAAGCGGAAAATAGTTGAGATGTACAGTAATTTAGTAAAACACGAGACCGTGCGGCAGTCGAGAGGCTGTTGTTAGCGGATTAAAAAACCTGAGGAGTACAGTACCGTCGTCAGGTTTGCAAGAATTGACCGTCAATGAACGGCTTTGTCAAGCCAATCTTAAAAAAATGACTGAGTATTTGAAACTGATTTAATTGTGGGTCAGTGACTCGTCTATTCTGATTGCGAAAACAGACATGGCAACGTTTGGAAATTTTACTGATAATAAACGTTGTCAATTTCTTTCAATTTTGACAACTAATTGTATGATAAAATTTATTTGCGAAGTATAGCTTCTTCCATGTGGTTTGTCACTTTATCTGAAGCAAGGCCCTATCGAAGCTGTGGTGGTTTCTGAGTGGTTTGTTTTCTATTAAGTAATGTCCTGAAATATTTACCGACTTGAATACATTTTGCTTCCAAAAGATGCTACCTACAAAGTTATATAACAAGAAAAACAGGAACAATAATAGTTAAACAGCGAAATCAATCTACAAAGTCTGTGTCAACGACCTACGGCGTGGGGTGACCGAGCAAAGTCGTTGACTACTGTGCGAGGCCATTCTAAACGGGATGTAGCAGCTTTGTAAACATATCGCCCGCGACAAAATATACAGGGTGTTCCACGATAAAACACATGGCACCGATCAATGTTTCAAACGATTGAAGAGTACAGCTGCAGCACTATTGTCTACGTAAGGTTATGGGTTTTACCTCTTTGAAAAAGTTGTGAGTTGACCTAAGATTACACAGGGTTACCTAAAGTGTGACTGTGCAATATTGCCCATGTAGCTCTCAGAGCCAAAGGGAGCCCGGGCGCGAGAAGGGGCAGCCCTCGCGATACGTGGTGGTAGGTATACTACGGACGATCATGGAGTCAGAAAACGGAGAGATGATCGGCATGAACAGGAGACAAAGGCTTTTGATACTCGGAAGCGAGGATAGCATAATAACCTGCAAAGAATCCTCAGTGAACTCTTCAAGAAATGATGGCGTGAGGCAATCGACTGCATCATAACGAGAAGCTGGATATATTCAGAGGCATTCGATACGGTCACCACATCAACACGCTAATAAAGAAGGCATGCTATAAACTCACTGGTCAAGCATCGTTAAAAAATAGCCTCGCACAACGTCTGCCACCCAAGCGTCTCTGTGGAGTGACTAAACTATGAGACCAGAATCCGGGTGTCAGATATTGAGACCTCTCGGGCTACGCCCGTTTAACCTGATCGGGACCTGGTCACCATGTAGGTTGAGAAAGGAGGGAAGTTCGATCGCTGAGGCGGCGGAAACACCTCCCGGTCTGGCTGTAGCGACGGCTGACGTCCGGAAAGTAGCCAGATAATTTTTTAAGGCATCTTGCATGCCATACTCATTTAATTTACTGGGTATGAGAGGCACATGCATCATAGAGTCTCCCCGTGGTTTTTGCAGGATCATTTTTCTGTCAAAATGGCGACCTAGACGTTGCGAGAATTTTGTGAGCACTCAACGAAAGTCTGATTCCGGCAATTAAGTAAAAAGTACGGGAAGAAGATTTAGTTTTTAAGTAATTTCAACTAAAAGAAACTAATACATGCATTTTTCGAAAAAATAATATTACAAATATTTATGAGCATTTAAGGAAATGGCAGTTAAGGTACTTTGCCTATTTAAGCCTGTTGTGTGATAACTATGCTATAACCTATTAAAACAATTGTAGAAATAGGCTCGATTGATCTATTTTGTTTCCCGATGCTCTCTATGTGTTGGAAGAGTGTATTTCCCATTGTTAGCTGCCCAAGCCTTGCTTTTCCTGGCCGGGAGTATGATGCCTCCCAATAATAAACGCTGCAGGTCGAATCGGCAATATTCCAGGTGACCACGACAATGACCCGCAGCAGCCGCGTAACCTAATACATGTGCATATGGCAATGTATGTCGAAGGCGTCTACGTTGAGCTGTTACAGAACCACTAAAAGATGCTCTAAGCATCATCAAGACATTTTTACGCATAGAAAAAACAGAAACTTTGCCAACGTTGATCCGTAAGGCTGCGTGCACTAAAGCCCCAAATAGGTGAGCTCTTCTTATGTCGCTTTACTCGAAAGGTTTTAAACGTAGGTCGGCCAGCGGCTCTAATTGCTGGTACGGTGCGAGAGCGTTGGGAGGCACCGAAAATCGGTAGTCTGCGAACCCTGTACTAATTGAGATAAAATTTGAGACACGTATTTAGTTTAAAGAAGGCGTTTGTAAGACTTTGCGCAGAGTGCTATTGAGTCCTGTGTTTGCTCCCGTGACGCCACAGTCAGTATTGTGAAAAGTGGTACGCCAATATTTGTTGCAGAAAGTTTTAATGTTTTTTCTGATTAAGCAATCCGGCAATTCAACTTTTATTCTCTTGTATTTTCGTCTCTTAAGATATTTCGAGCGAATGTCAATGGAGACGCCTGCATTCTTTAAGTCGACAAATTATAGCTAATGAAAAGCTTTTCAAAAAAATTAGGAAATTCTAACATTCGCATGAGTAGTGATATAAACTTCATAAAAAAAAATGCATGACAAGCCCTCGGATCATGGTTTCTTTTAAATAATAATAAAATAAGCAGTCACGAAGCAATCTCGCTTGAAATTCTGACAATAAACTGAATTTTCCATAATTTCTATAACTTTCTTTAAACACACAGGGTCCTCTCTGCATGAGGACTACGATAGAAATTTGGAGTGCATAAGCTAGGTAACACCTCGGGCATTTCTCCGGTTTAATTTTATTAAAGGCCTCTTTTATAAAGAAAAACTCTTTGAATACACATGTAATTTTGGTACTTTATTGCTATATTGTTTACCTTGAGATTTCTACCTAAGCGTGATTTTACAACAATATTGTAAATGTTTTCATTATATATTAATTATGTTATAATATGTGGTTACAGCAATTTTGATTTCTTGCAAACTCGTTGTATCTTTAATAATAAACTTATGGTGAGGCACTAATTTAACATGGCCCTGGATAATCTTCAATCAAACTTATTTTAGAAACGAAATTTACTCGGGCGACTGAACTGTCGAAATCCCCTCCTATCATGTCTGTGTACCTATTTTAGATTGTCATTCTGACAGAAGAAACAAACAACTTGAAAGCATAGACCTTCTGAAGAGAGAGAGTGTACAGCTCCAGTTGACACAATCCTCTATAAAATCACTCGCTTAGATATGTTTTGTAATCTAACTGGCTTTATGACTTTAAAGGCGTATTTAGGACAACTCAGAAGAATATTGTGCGATTTTAACTAGTAATCATAGCAATAAAGTACTCTCTGTGTTGTGCTGCTCTTCACCTAGTGCGTGTTCTATGATGAGGGTTCCATCTGAAAGTGATGGCAGTGTCAGTGAGCTACCGAGAAATG
This sequence comes from Listronotus bonariensis, assembly GCA_014170235.1. NCBI lineage: Eukaryota > Metazoa > Arthropoda > Insecta > Coleoptera > Curculionidae > Listronotus > Listronotus bonariensis. Next base: position 56,385 of record JACEGR010006573.1, read on the forward strand.
GAGGCTCTACTGCAGAACCAAGCAGGGCCACCTATGGGCAGGGTTTTTAGTGGTAGGACTGTGTTGCTCTCTGTTTAGTTGCAGCCGGACCTATGTACTTACTTTGACTAAGGTTTAATTTTGATTATCTAATTTAGGATCCTTACATATGGGAGGTACAATATGACTCGGGTTCCAACAACATCCCAAAACAGATTTCCGTACATGACTGTTCTGCATGAGCCTTTTTCATGGTGACTCAGTAATATACAATTATGGAAATAAATCATTCAATTTTTGCATACACGAGCTCCTCTAGATCAATAATTTTAGTTGTGGTATTCTCCTTTATTATAATATTTGCAGTGATCACTTTAGTTTAAATTTTTCATAATTTATTTTTATCTTTGATATTTATTATTTTAGGTCTTAACTACCGAGGATTACAGTGCTGTTTCCCAAACTTTCACGAAGCGAAAGTTCTGCTCCCGAAGCCGGATGTCCCCCTTTGTGAATCTGCGTCAACGTGATACGGTAAATATTATCATGGTGAAAGCTTTTATTTCAATTTTGATACAACACCTATACATGGCGTTGTTTGTTTAATTTTTCTGATGTGGTTCTTCAGATAACTATATTACATCAAATAATACGATAAAGGCAGCAGTGTTTATTCCCCCAAAGGAAAAGCCAGAAAAAAGCTTAATTAGGTGAGTGGTCACCAGTCGAGACGCGCATGAAGAAGCACACGTATAAGGAAAGACGAAAAATAATGTGATTCAGATGCAATTAATGGGGCAGAGCAGAAGGTACTTCTGTTGAGAGAATGAGAAAGGTGTTCCCACGCCTGAAAGCTTTCAGGCTGAAAGAGAGATATGAAGGAAAGAAGAGAGGAGCAATAATAATGGAAGAAAGGGAGGGCCCATATCTCAGAAGAAAGTTAATTTCGAAGTAAAAGTTGAGGTCTCTTTGCGGCATGAAAGAAGTAGCCGAATGACGTGGGCTCCCAGACGTGAAGAGCCAAAGAGAATTTTGAGAAAATTTTACTCTCTGGACATTAACTCGAAAATCGATGCATATTGTCTTCTACATTCAACCAGTTGCATCTGCCATTGAAATACATTCAAAAGGACAAGTCATTTTCCTAACTTTGAAATATCGGCTGACTTTGTAAGGTGGAAAGTTTGTATGCAAATCAGCATTATGACTCTTTACAAATTTCAACAAAAAAATTTCGGCTGATCAAGGCAAACTTAAAATCTCTGGACTGCAGCCATTCGACAAAGCAATTGTCCAAAAAAACAGGCTATGTATCAGAGGAGATGATAAACTTCATTATTGCGCATCCAGAAATTTCCGCGAAATTATCACCTCCATTTAAAAATGAAATTTTATTAATAGATGCTAATCTTTCACCTTTAAGCATACAAAAAAATATATAAACTTTACGATAATTATATCAGAAGAGTATAAAGCTTCCAACTAAAAATATTTGGTCTGTAACGTGCGCTTATAAAGGTTTCAAGCATTCACCTGAACGGACAACAAAAGTTGTTTGCCTGTTACATGTGTCTGAGGCACAATATGAAACTTTCAAAGAAAATTACAAGTTGGCTTTTGAACAACAAACGAGGGCCGGCTTTGATGTGCATAATCGGCGCAGTATTACCTGGCGATGGTCCCCGGCAGACGATGCCTTTATGAGTTAACGGCGTCAAGTTTTTATTTAAAGACAACTATGTTTACAATTTTGGGACATGCGGTTAACAACTTTAGTTCGAGCTTCCTTGCCCCGGACCGAGGACATGTCGGCCGGGAGTTTGCGGAGCAGGTAGCTGCCTACATACCATTTATTCAGCTTTTAATAGATTTTCAAATCGCCGGCACATCTCGTATGGTCCGAATATATGTGCCGAACAAACAACGGGCGCAATATATTTACGCTCTTTATCAATAATACTTCATTCTGAAAGGGCATTGCAGACAATGAATTATGGTTTCGAGAGGTCGGCCTTTCTTACATGAACTTCGACGGGAGACGACTTCGGCCGTAGAAAAAGTACTGCCTGCGCGCGGCATCTTTACTCACTTAAGAAATATCGAGAGATATAACAAGAATCGGCAAGCGACCAGAAACGATGGCCAGTTCTTGATATGACAAATGGATACAGAAAATTGATGACATTTCGAAAACCAAACGCTAAACAGGAAGAAAATATAGCAATCAGCTAAATATTTTTTGAGGAATGAATCAAATGATTAAATATGAAATAATTTCATGGCAATTATTCAATACGAAGCAACCTGTGAGAGAATCTCCCTTTTAAGGTTGACATTCTAAAAACGAAGGTGTCAAGATCAGTCTAAAACTTTGCCCTTAATATTATAAAGTAAAATTAACTCCAACTTTCAGCAGAAAAAGAGAACAAACCACAAAGAACAACCAAGCCGTATAAAATTCAGATATTTTATCAGAATTATTGATGAGAAGATATCTCGAACAGAAGAATAAATATTGAAGAAAACTGTATAGATTATTCTGAAGCCCACTTTATCCATTTCGGTACTATTTGACCGCTAATATCTTATTTGGTAAGATATGTAACATGACTAGCATAAATCATTAAATCCCATTTATATGAATTTGTTTTCTTTTAAAACTTGATAAAATACAAGTTGCACAAATTTGCTGCAAATTATTAGGCATTTGTTATTTTTAAACACCATTCAAAATCACAAAATAAACATTTTACACAGATACGCAAT
>JACEGR010006574.1:0-59088 GCA_014170235.1 Listronotus bonariensis
CGACTTGTTAGTGTAGCTTAATTTAAAAAATAAAACCAAAAAAAAAAGGGAAACCTACCATGAATTTTTTTTTTTTAGTCTGTGTTTACCCCCTGAATACAAAGGAGTTATTATTGTTGCCACCTAGATGTGTGCTTTCAAACTATGTTTAAACCATGTGAATCCTTTTTTATCCTACTTAGTAGTCTAATGCCCAGTTTCACAATATATGGTTACCATTACTTTTGGGGTAACTATTTTGAAAATCACATTTCGATATTTCGTTGTTTCTATAGTAACAAACCTATGGTTATTGTTAACCAAATATTGTGAAACTGGCCGTAAAATATAAACTAAAACCCATCTTTACCCATCCGTTTACCGGATAAAAAATGTTTCATATCTAATATATTTTTTTAAAACGGTATCGCCATTGGGTTGCCCAAGTAATTATAGTTAAAACACATAGACACATAATAATTTTTTCTACCACTGTATAAATAAGAAAACTTTTGTGGTCCTAGCAACGCGAATGATAACGAAAGAGAACCTTCGTGTTACCTGGTTGCTAAGCTGTTGCTAGCTACGAAAGTAATATTTTCAGCGCCTGGGCAAAAAAGTAGGAGTAAAAAAAAAGAAAATATGCTTGTGGAAAATATTAGGATTTATTTATAAAAAGTAACTAATTTATGACAAAATATTTTAAAAAACTAGGTTAGGTATTGACATTAAAAATAATTGTGCAATTTGAGCAATTAGCAAAAGAAATTGGAGGAATAATACTTGAATTAACAGTTTTAAAATTTGTTGTTGGGGTATCGTTATCATCACCTTTAACTACGTTAATATTCATATTTTCACTGTTACTTCATTAGAGGAAATATTGGTAGGAATTTCGTGTAAAATCTTCTTTAAAATTTCCACCTTATTACTATAGGATTCAGCAATATATCCCTCCGCAGCAGAAGAAGACTTCCAACTTCCATGCTTTTTAAGTCCAAAATATCGACATCCGAAGCTTTGGCAAGGAACGTAGTTGACGTTCTTCTAAAAGAATGGCCAGTGTATCTACTGATGTCTTCAAGCTTCAAAAACTTCGCAATTTCTTTAGGTACATTTGAAATAGTGTGCTTTCCAATTACTTGATTAACACATTTACCTCTTTCATAACGATACAATAAGCTCTCATCTAGAGCATTCCTTGGTCTCAGCTTAATATATTCCTGTAGAAATCTGACATAAGGAACTGAGCTTTCATCGTTGGTTACTACAAAGTTTCTTTTAACTTTATTTTTAGACTCCACTATTTTTACTATAGCCACGTCATTTCTTATTTCTACATCACTTAGCTTCATTCTGTATATTTTGTCTGTCCGGCATTCCCCAGCCACTCCCATATTACTTTCATTGCTAAGTAACTTTGATCAGGCGCGTTAAGTAAAAACTTTATGATTTATTCTTTTTTAAAAATTTTTGACTTTTTGCCTCATAACCATCGTTTTTCCTTTTAATAAAAGCAACTAGTTTCTTGAACTCTGAAATATCTTGATTTTTGTTTACGGAAATTGTTAACTTGAGCATGGAATATACAGACCAGAGGGTTGGTGGTGATAAAGACTCGGATTTTTCTTGAAAATACGTCAACATCACATTCTCGTCAATCCACCCCACATTTTTTGTAGCAAGCCATTCAGAAAACGATTTATATGTTTGATGGTACCTCTCTTTAGATTTGTTTCGCAGAAGTGAGGCACACACAAGGTCAGCTGCCTTTTGGATGCCATTTTCATATTCATTTAACATTTTAAAATGGGAATGGATTATACTAAGTTAACAATAATTCAATATCTGACAAGTGCTGATGACGGACAATGTCAACAATAAATGTGTTGCTATGGATTAATTTTTAACAGGTAAAATTTCAAAATCTCTGATATTTTTATTAAAACATGATGTTCATGATGATTAAATTATGCGATACATAGAACAGTGACAGAAAAAATATAATACATTACACGATGCGAAAGGCCTTTCAAGTGTTCGGAGGTTTTAAATAGCCTCGGGTTCGCCTCGACCATTTAAAAACCACCTCACACCAAAAAGTAAACTTTCGCATCTTGTAATGTAAATAACTATTTAGTAAAGGTTTTAATACTGTAAATTTTTTACTAATTTTCCAAAATTTAAATAAAATGCTAAAATCTCATTATTCAGCTGCCAAAAGTTAAATAGCAGTTTTATAATGATTTGTAGCCGATTAAACATTCCACAAAATGAATAAATTAATAGTTGAAATTCCACAAAATTTCTCGATTAATAACCAGTTATGGGAAAATATGCACAATGGACAATAATTTGTTTATGAATTAGTTTCAAACGAAATATTAATATAGCAGTGTTTAATCACTATTTTTATTTAAATAATTATCTTTATATTAAAATAATTAGAGGGTTAAATGGGGTCTTGCCGGACTAGTAAAAGAAAACTGTTTGGTTTAATTTACACTTAAAAAAGGACAAAGATAAGGAATATTAAAAATAATAGCTATTTTTTGCATTTCCGGCTCATTAGGAAATTGGATCAAGTTAGAAAATATCGCTGTATTTTTGGCGCGACTTAATTTTTTTAATTTAGGCAACTTTTTTAAAATGTTATTATTAATGCCAAAAATATATTTTTCCATGACCGTTAAAAAATGCTGTTTTTAACCGTTAACATGAGGTTAAAGTAACTCCATTCTAGTACACTATATAAAGTCACTTTTTTAACACTTCGAAGCTTTTTTTCACACTTTGAATTAGTGTTTTATTTCAATGCGTACTACAATAAACTTAAATATCAATTTATGCAATGTAACAGTGAACGCGACATCAACTGAACCAAACGGTCAAGTTACCTTTGATTTCGTCATTATTTCTTTTAGTGTGTCATGTGCCACTAGTTTTAAAATTTGACAGTTTGCAAATAAATTTAATAGAAATTTGAAAATTATTAGTAATAATAAATTTGGCTGACTAAAAACTAGGATTTATGAATAAATAATTATTTGCCTGCCAAAAATTTGTATTCCCATTTTTCCATTAGTTATCTATTAGTTAATTAACATTGTATGTTAACATAAAAAGCCTGATTATAATTAAACTACAACCTTGAGATTTTTTCACGTTGTTTGGTTATTTTTAAGAGGTATAGAAATAGATTCTTGTTAAAAAATAGTATATTACATTACAAGTGTGGAAAATGACTAATTTCACACGAGTGGGAATATTGTAGCACGAGGCGTTAGCCGAGTGCGACAAACCCACGAGTGTAAGAAAGTCATTTTCACACGAGTACTGTACACTATTTTTCCTACGACCACAAATTATTCACCAAAAAATAAATAAATTAAAGTTTGTCTGTTCAGAAAAATAAAAACAATTGAGAACTTTGCAACACTAGGGTGATATTTACTTTGCAACACTAGTGTGATATATACTTTTCCTCACTGCTATATTATACTGTTTTGACAATATTTTTACATCGAAAATCACCTACCTAGAAGCATTATATAACTTTTATCATTTTGGAATTTAAAAAGGCCCTCACTTAATAAAAATTGTATGGTTTTGTTAGGTAATAACGCTAATAGTTTAATACGGTTTTCTGCTATTATAAGTGTTTTTTAAAAATTATCGATTCTTACATATTTTAGACACTCTTCTAAATAAAACGTAAGTGGTGCATATCCAAAATATTCCGTTTTTTAAAAATATCAGTAAATAAACTTACGGGACCGGGGAGTGAAAAGGGGTGCTGGGTGGGGTAAAATTGGTAAAACGAGTTAATGAAACTGAACATCACATATAAAATTAAGTAAAAATAACAGTTTTTCCTCATATTTTTAAGAAAATATAAAAATATGAAAATTGTAAATGCATAACCTAAAGTCCTAAAAGTAAGGAAAACGACTACCAAACGTCAGTTACCATGCAAAATATGGAAAGCATTTGGCAACGTCGGAAGGGTCTGATTCTATTTATGAATGGATAAAAGAAAGTGGATTCATAAAGTGTGTATTAGCCTTAGGTTTAATTAGGGATTAAAAAAAAGATTTAACTAGTTGTTTGAGTACACGAAGAAAGAGAGGAAGGAATTTGATCTATAGGCTTTTTTCTCTGGCGCTTTAGGTCGAACGGTCAAGCGGCAAGGCTGCCTCTATAAAGTACGTGCTCAAAGGTAGAAGGGAGATTTTTAATTTGATCTACTTACCTGACAACACTGTGCCAGTCAGTGAAAGTTGTTTTTGTGGTTATGTCTATTTTTGTTTATGTTTTTATTTTTTCGTAAATTTTAATAAATATAAAATAAGATGATTTTCGCTAATTTGGGTTCTAAGGTTTAAGGTAAATGAAAAGTTTTTTTACTGTCACTACAATAAATATGTCACTTGCAAGACCAATAGCAGTTTTTAGAATGACATCATAATATGTATCACACCAGTGTTGTAAAGTACTTTGCAACACTAGTGCTGTAAAGTACTTTGCAACACTAGTGTGATATAACGCATTTTCTATGCATGAAATCAGTGTGCTATTTGCTATTTTCACAAGTGGTCGTAGGAAAAAATAAAAATGTTAATTTTCTACTTTTTATAAACAATCAAAGACTGTAAAAAATACAAATTTGTGTTTTAGCATTAAGAAAAACCTATAAGATTTTATTTTTAAGGTAACAATAATTTTATTTCTAAGGTAACATTAATTTAAAAAATTATATAGGCTAATTTAAAGACACCTTAACGTTTTTTGTTATCGTTTCAGCAAAGTTCCGGTTACAGCTTCGAACTGAAACTTTCCTACAAGTTTTTAAAATTATCAGACGCGAAGATACGTTACGGAAACCAAACGCAGAGAACTTACAGGGGGAAGCTGAGCGTAGGAAGCTACTGCGACCGGCTGCTTGAAGGTTTGTACAAACTTTTTGATTTATTTTTTCTGGATGAAACTTTTTTCTGGAAGAGTCGTAACACGTATTTACTCGTAGCTATATCAGCTTCTTTCATAATAAAATCTGACAAAAGTTTAAATTTATAGGAACATTAGTTATATTGGGAGCACTTGTTTTTAATAACCATATACGGGCTGTACCAAATTCGAAGGTGACCACTGGGATTTCAGAGACCTTAAAAATACTGAATCAGTTAATTTGGAGCAAAAAATTGGGTATTTGTACAAGCCACTTAAGGGGGTTATCCATATGACAGATGGTGTTTTTAGGGATTTTTAGGATTTTTTTCCACCACCAGTAAATATATCGAGCTTTAAGTTTATAGTTTTTTATAAACATATTCTTTAGCAGTATAAATATAAATTTTAAGCTTAAAATATTATGTAGAACATAAGTTACAGCATTTTGAACAACTCCGCCTCGAAAAAATGGGCCCGCACTTCCTCCACGATTGCGGCTGATTGGCTTATCTGAACAAAAAAATAGCAGCGTTTTAATCTGTAAGCCTTAATGCATGGAATGAACTATTATGAAAGAAATATACCAAAAATTGGACTTTTGGTAAAAGTAAAAAAATCGCGAATTTTGCGTCGTCTTTTTTTAGCTTTCTTCTGTAAAATAATCGAAATTACAGGAGTTTTGTATTAAAGGGTGCCGGGTATCAAGCCGTACAACAAGAAAAATCGTTTTTTAAACCCGTTACATGGGATTTTAATTTTTTTTTTTTTTTAATTTAATGAATTTCGAAATCTTTCGTAAATATCTAAAAAGGAAAATAAAAATTTGTATTATGATTTAATTTTATTTTTCTGGTATTAATAAAAACGTTAAAAAAATAAAAAGAACCTTCTTATAGCAAGGTTAAGATCTTGAAGTTGCTACTGCAGATTTCGGATGCGACGCGACGTTTTGCTTTTAAGAAGTTGACAAAATTTGTATTTTAATACCATAGTTTTCCATGTGGGCTGAATTTAAGTGGTCCGTTGTATATCCAAATTATTTTTAAACAAAATATTATTTGGCTTTTTCTCCAGAATAAAATTAAAAAGTTTATTTAACACTAGAACTATTCTGCTCTTACACAATATGATAAGAGTTATGATTACTTTAAAGATATGAAATAATGAAATAGTTAATATTAAGTTACTTACAATACAAAGGTTTCAATCTATAAACAAAAGTTGTATTGTAAGTAACTTAATATTAAATATTTTATTATTTTATTTCTTTTAAAGTAATCATAATTTTTATTATATTGTGTAAGATTTGTTTTTATGCTTATAAAAACGCATAAGAGAGACTTTTGAATTAAATTACGTTCCATTATAAAATGAACTAGAGCCTATGGGTTTTTAATAAAGTTATTAAAAAAAATATAATACCTTGTGACTGACTGTATGGCTAATGCTAAAAGAAAGAGTATTCTTTTGTATTATTGAAAATATTTCTTTCTTTTTTGGTGCGGATATTCCGATATTTTTGTTGGATGCTTGTTTAAATTATATTTTATCAATATGGTCTAAAGACCATTTCGGAACATTTTTTTAAACAAGATCGAAACAAGTACAGAAAAAAAAGATTAAAATATAAATTATTCTGGGTTTTTACCAAAGCAGCGACATTCAGCCATATTGCTTTGATGTGTTATGACGTCACATCTCCCATTTTTCGGCCATGTTGTTCAGTGCCGGAAATATACAGTTTATTGTATTAGTATAACAACCGTTTACACAACAGTTTTTAATTATTATTAAGTTGTAAATTCTTTTACTTTAAATAAAAACATTTGGAATTACATCTTTCAACAAATATCACTTCCAAAACAATGCAAAATGAAATGCGAAAATTCTAGACGCCACTGGATTGATTATCAGCTTTGATTTTACCCAGTTTTGCCAACTTTCTTTGTGAGGTGCCCTTACTTGCGTCCCCAACCTCGAACCGTCTAAAAGTTGAGGATGTGTCGCAACCTTATACATATAAACTAACCTTGGGCTTTGTTGGACAATTTATTGCACTGAAAACTGTTCCATTTCAAAATGTGACAGTACTATCTAAATAAAATATATTACATACCTTTTGACCAGAGAGGCACAAGTCAAATTAGAACGATATTTTTTAAATAAAACATAAGTCACTGGTGACACAGTTCGTCTTTAAACGCAAGACGCATCCGTCAAATGATACTGAAATAAAAAGTTACTACGCAAGTTGGAATAAAAATTTTTGACAACACTACGCCACATGCGTTCGATGGTACTGCGCTGTATTCAGTTTCCAACATTTTTCTGATAGTTCAAAAATCTGAATTTTTTTTTGGTTGTGTCGGTCTTTCCAAAAAGCAGCATTATGCTAGAAAAAACTTATTCCAACTCTTGTAAAGGGTTACGTTTCGCACTTCTTAGTTCTGGTTAGTAAGATAATAAATACTATTTTATATCTTTAACAAAAGTTTATTTACCCTACAAAAAGCAGGATCATTTAGGAATTATTTCTCCATCAGTCGCCCAACGCTCCCTAATTGCCTTTCCGACTATCAAAATGATACTCATCCTGTCAACGTTATGAAGTGTTTTTAGTTTTCTTTAAGCGAGAATAAAACTTTGTACCAAATTGAAACTATCTACCATCTATTTAAATTAAGTTATAATGACGTCGCGATGGAAAACTTTTCCTAATTTTCATCATTATTTTCTTACAACTTTCAATTACTTTCAAGTTTCTCGAAAAATATGAATATTGTAGTTCTAGCGTTAACTTAAGGGAGTGGTAAATTAATGATAAATAGAACTAACAAGTAAACGAATTTGCATCCGACACAATGTATAAAAAGCAATAAAAAGTATACAAAGTGTTTCAGAATATGTGGGCAAACTCTTGTATTTATAAAGGAAGCCTAGTACTGGTAGGTACTGATAAACTTTAAAGTATAATTTACAAAAAAATAAATAAATAAATAAATAAAAAAATTAATTCTATGACTATATGTCTAAAATATCTTTGTTTTTGCACTACGAAGTGCTTTTGTAATTTTAAAAAAATATATTTTTATAATAACTTTTATACCTATTAAAATACTAAAAAAAACTTAAATGAATCCAAAGACATTTTTTTAACGTAAAAGAAATAATTTACAGGTAAATATCTTTTAATAAAAAATGATACGCCATTGCCTTTTATTATTATTATTTTAATTTTTGTAAAATCAAAAACATGTCCACCCTATACTAAATACTTAAAATCTAAATAGCGATATGACCCTGTTGAAAAATGTTTTTATTTATTTAGGCAAAAATCATACATTTAAGAAAGATTTAGTACTACCAACAAAAGATTATCTTAACACCTTTAAATTAAAATTGCTCTAAAATTTTGGGAGATATGTACAGGGTGGTCCCTTTTCGTTGACCTTGCAGGGTGTAGCGAAAACTAAAAGAGATAGAACATAACTGATTGCGCAATCTCGATTTCAATTTTTGAAACAAATTCAATAGAAAAAGCAAATCATGGTCAACTTGATTAGTTTTGGAGATACAGAGAGTTTTTAATATTTTGGTAATTTGGCCGGGTACTTGTAACTCGCCTTATATTACAGATAGAGAAAAAATGTAAAAAGGAAAGTTTTATGCATTTCTACGTAGAATTTAATAGCGTACCTACATTTTTTCCATTGACTTTTATTTTAAAGTTATAACACAAAGTTTGGTTTTTTAGAACACCCTGTATATTTTATCACCAATAGAAAAGTCCCCTTAAAATCCGTAATAAATACCATATTTAATATATTTAATTTGTAATAGTTTCGGAGATATAGCCATCGTTCGTAGTTCGATAATAAAATAGCATTTTTAAAATAAAACACCCTGTATATTTTATTACCAATAAAAAGACATTTTAAAGACCTTTAAAAATTTACCACATTTAAAATTATTTTCCCTAACAGTTTCGGAAATATGAGCGTCCAAATTATAAGGCGTATATCTACTATCTTTTGAATTTATATAGTCATATTTCCAAAACGATAAAAGATAAATATATCAAATGTGGATTATATGATGACCATATTTCCGACACTATTAGAAAATAGATATATTAAATATGGTATTTCCTATTGCTTTGAGGAAGACCTTCCCATTGGTGATAAAATATACAGGGTGTTCCATTAAAAAAAACAATCTTGTGTTATAGCTATAAAATAAGTGGCAATGAAAAAATGTAGGTACGTCACTGAATCTACGTAAAAATCCCTAAACCTTTTCTATTTAAATTTATTCTATCTCAAATATTAAGCTAATTACAAGTGCCTGGCTAAATTGACAAAATTTGAAAAACAGTCTGTATCTCCAAATCCAATCAAGTTAGCCATGGTTTGCTTTTTCCATTGAATTATTATACCTCTTTTAGTTTTTGCTATACCCTGCAAGGTCAACAAAAAACGCCACCCTGTACATAAACACCGAGCAACCTTTTTGTTTTTAAACTTTTAAGGGCACAAAAGCAATTGTTTTTACAGCAACATACCTTATTTAGTTGCTGTGTCAACTACACTAAGTTACGATGTACTCAATTCCGTATAAGAAAGTTTTTTTTTACATAATAAAGGTTAATGTAATGAAAATGAAGTAAAGTGTCGTGTTATTTTACATCGTTAAATTTGGTTTAAAATACTTTGTTAAGAAATATAATAAAAGTAATATAGTCGTATTTTAGTTTTTGAGCAAGGGTACAAAAATAAAGTTAAGAGTCCTTTATTAGGAAAGTTTAAAAGATAAAATCAGTTTCTAATAGTAGTAGAGTGGGAAAAAGATTTTAAAATATTCTTGACATTATAGATAAAACATCCTAATTTAATTTTAAAACAAAATTTTACCAAAATGTATTTCAAAAGTACTGTCTTCTGACATGGTGAACATGATATATCAGTCAAATCCGAAAATTAAAACATTTGTAGGGTCTCCCATCAACGTAAAAATAAAAAGTCCAATCATTTTAGGTGAAATTGGAAGTCGTAGAAGCTTATCATATTATAAATAAAATATTGAATTGCCTTACTAGTGCTGAAAGTGCCACTTTTCTGCACGCAACTGCAGTTTAAGTAGTCAAGTTGAGAAAAGACACTTTCGGCACGTGTTGGGAAAGCTATTTTTACTACGAGCGTAAAAAAACATAATATCCAAATTGCATTATTAATATTTTATTCAATTTTGACACAATGCTTCCTAATACCCTATTTTTTTCGCCCTTTCGGGGTCATCCACCCAGGTCCGACGACCGCCCCCTAGGTAGTGCACTGCAGCCTGAAGGCTTATTGTACCTTGACCCCTACTCCTTCCCATTCACACACCATTCATTCCATAACTTGGATGGTTGGTGCTTGGTCCGTTCATTCACCCTCGAGCAGAACACCGCGTGCCGTTGCCCAAAACCGACAACGGCCCGGTCACCCCTCTAAGTTATGGGAGCGCACTTCACTGCTTAACTCCGGAGATCGACGCTGCCGATACAACCGGAGCAGCCACAAGCGCGCCTCCGAATACCCTATACTTCTACTTATTAATATTGATGGTAAATGTTAAATTTGTGGCATTTTTCAGGTAAATAGCGAATTGAATTATTTTTGAAAATATTGGGGTCTGCGAAATGTGTATCTTCCACTTCTTAAGTTGGTTGGGCCAAGGCAAAATTTTCTTTTGAACATAAAGTTTATTAAAATACTTCATTGCGGACCGCTAATATTTGATTCGATATTTTTGTACTTTTCCGCAGGATGCAAAAAGTAGTTCGAAAAAGTACTTTCAAAACTAGAGCGGAAAAGTGACTCTTTCAGAACTAAAATAAGTGCGAGAAAGTAAACTTTTTCGCAGGCGAGTAGAAAAATTACTTTTTGTTAGTCTAACAACCCTACCGAGTTTTGTTTGTATCAATAAATAAATAAGAAATTGCAGCCAAAAAGCAATCTCGTAGGTATTTGGTATATTTTTAATTTTCTAGAACCTGCAAATGCAAAAAAAAAACAAAATATCTAAACCTCAGGTGCCCATAATTGTCTCAGGGTAAATTTTTAAGTTTTTTAATTATTCGTTTACCTAGCAACAAAAAAAAGTTCTACTTTAAGGTACAATTAGTATGTTCGCCCATATATGCAGAGCTTAACAAAGCTGGCTTAACTTTTTACGGTGCAAACAATTTTAACAAAAGCCAAGCTTAGATATTGTTCTGAATCACCTCGTATAAAAACACGTTCTTCGTTTTTATACCTTTATTAACAATGGAACGTAACTATGGTTACAACAACGACAAAATCTGTACTTGTCAATGTCTCGAAGTTTACAGTACAAAAGTCGAATCTATACCAATCATTCGAAGGTTTTCTGTCGCCCTTTTATAGTAATATGGAAGAGTAAAGAATGATCTAGAATTATGAAGAAATATCGCGAAAATTCCTTAGTACAGGATGGCATTAAAATTCTCAATGGATAATTCGGGCGGTTTCGGAAACCTTCGAAAGTGATGAAAGAACTTGGAAAAATAAAGGTAAATTATTTAAATAAATTAAGAACAAAAAATGTTTATATTGTTTTATACAAATTTTAAGAACTCCAATAATATTCCCACATGATTTCGCAGCTGTATTAAATTGCATCCAGTTGTCTACGGAGTTAATCCAGATATTCGTGCCGGAGAAATAACCCCGGGGAATGTTTACTTTACTACACTTTCAAAGAGCTTACATTTCTCCAGACAAAATACTATTTATTATTTAGAAACAATTCGCTTTAAATTCTGGATGATAAATGTGGTGGTGGCTTTGTTTATTATTATGATTTAGTTTGGTTGATAAGAAAAAACATTAGTATTTTTTTGTGTTTCTTACTCTCTTAGAGTAATTCCCAAATAAAAAATAAATAACTTAAAACACATTAGCAACTTTACAACAAATATTTGAATATTTTATAAACCATACAGTGTGCCTACGTAAGTTGGCGTCATATAGGAAACTCTTTATTATTAATTTTACAAAAAAAAGTTATTGTTTGTAAAAAGTTCTGCATCTTCCAAAGCCTATAATACATTTATTAGATATCAAATCGTGTCAGTCATCTACAAGGTTTGGTAAAAATGTAATTTTTGCTCAAGAGCAAAGTACCTTTATTTTGGCTAATATTAAAAATTGTTATTGAGAAAAGATGTTAAGAATTAAAAATTATCTCAATATGCAATTTTGCTTATTTACAAAAATGTTTTTTTGAGTTTTTTTTTTGCGATAACGGTAAAAATTTAGGTTAGTTCAAGTTAGTTGGTTAGGTTGGTGCGTTAGTTTAGTACATTTTAAAATTTTAAACTCTATAGGAAAATTTAAATACACTTTTTAAATTTATTGGTATGAAAACAAAGACAATGCACAATGAATTAATGTACAAACTTAAGTTTTCTCGATTATCGCAGAAAAAAATATATTTTTTTAATTTTGTTAATAAAAAAATGCATATATAGATATAATTTTAAATTCTAAACATCTTTTTGTATAATAATTTTTAATATTAGCAAAATAACAGGAGTTTACTTCTGAGCAAAAAGATATTTTTGGCCAAACCTCGTAGACGACTGACACAAGTTCTCATCTGATAGTTGCAATTCAGTTTTTAAGCCATGCAGAACTTTTTATAAAGAATAACTTTTCTTAGTAAATTTAATAAATTTAAAGTTTTCCATAACTAATTTCATAAGTTTTTCAACTTACGTGCACACTGTATATTTTTAATAAAGATATTTTTGTACAAACTTAACCTTATTCTTAGTCCTTAATAAAAGAAAGTAAGAAAACACATTTATTTGAAAAAATTGTCTTTTAAAGTTTTTGCCGATATTATTTTTACCGATTCACTTTGTTTTGTAAAAATATTAATACGCTCTACTAAAGAAGGCCTTTCTCTTTAAGGAATCTACCTTTAATTTCTTTTTCCTACTTGCGCATGTTAGTTTTAGAAGTGTAAGTTTTTCGCACTACTTTTTCGCACTGAGTGTGAAAAGTACTTTTCTACACTACTTTTTCGCACTGAGTATGGAAAAGTACTTTTCTACACTACTTTTTCGCATTAAGTGTGGAAAAGTACTTTTCTACACTACTTTTCCGTACTAGTGCGAAAAAGTACAAACATTTTAAACTTAATTTTAGAGAGCCGCAATAAGGATTTTTATTTATCATCATTAATAATAAGTTTAAGTATTACGAGTGGGTATTAGGTAGCATTGTATTAAAATAATAAGAAGAAAATAATAAAATTTGGTTTTAATGTTTTCTTTACGCTCGTAGGAAAAATAGCGTTCTTAACACGTGCCGAAAGTGCCTTTTTCACGCTTAACTGCTTGGCCGAACTTCGCTACGCGTTGTTTGGCTAACTACAGTCACGTGCGGAAAAGTGACACTTTCAGCACTAGTTAGGAAACATACTATTAAAAGCTTTTGTTTAGGAGAATTTATCGTTATGCAATAGCATCATTTTTGACATTTAAAATAAGTCAAAAACGTAGGAAGGTTTTTTAAGCAAATAAATATTATATGGGATGTTCTTTTTAAAATAAGTAAGTTGACATTAACTTTTGGTATAACCTGAAATGCTATACCTGTCAAAATATTTTAGTTGTATATTTCTTTCTGACTTTGTAATTTTTAAAATTTTCCAAAGCCTGTTTTTAGAGAAATTCCTCGTGGGACACCCTGTATATGAGTAGTTTCCTTTTCATCCTCCAAAAGTCAGCATGTTGATGTGGGACCAATTTAGATGCATATTTTCTGCAACTTGTTTCTTTGATGACAGTGACCCGACGTAACGAAAAAATTGTTTAGTTAAGCTTTATATTACTAGAAATACAACTACAATCAAACATTTGGTTAAATAGAATTTAAATAACATTTGTCAGATTCTTTTTTTCTGTTAACTTTCAAAATTCAAAATTAAAAAAAAAAACTTTTATTAACTTTAAATACGAATTCTTAAACTTTTATGAGAAATTTTATGACAACTAAAGCCTAAGAACTATAAAAACTAAGTTAATTAGCAATTGATTAACATTAACAAAAATAAAGCAAAGCCGTTTTTTTTCGCTAGAAACTTTATTTCTTTAAGTGCCTAAAAGACTATTATTTATTCAGATTTTAAAATTAATATTTAATATTATGGAAAATACACTTCTCTAAGAAATTAACGCAGCCTTAAGCTTCCATATAAAAATACTTTAATTTAAATGGTCATAACTCTTTACTAATTAAGTTATTAAGACAATTTAAAAAAAAGTGTAAAGGAAAAGTAAAGCTATAAATTTGCGTTACCATTGTTATTTACTATTAACAATACATTCTACAGGGTGATTAAATATTTTTGGCAAAAATAAATAATTTTTAATCGCCCTTGGTGATGTGCTGTGAGAGGGCAGTAACCTTATTTTCGAATAAATTATACCCTTACTTATTTCTAATGCTTTATTATCACAAATGATTACTTTCTTTAAACAGCACATTACGCAGGAGATTAAAAATTAGTTATTTTGCCAAAAACTTAGCCTCTCAATGTCGCACGAACGCATTACTTTTTTTGTTTTACAAGATTACCACAATGTTTAAAATGCAATTTTTAAACATTTTGCCAAAAATAGTAAGGGTTGAGATAGGGCGGGGCTAGTTGAGCAATTTTTCACTTTATCAGTTATAGCTCCTCAAAAATAAGTCTTAGGGGCTCATAATGCATACTGATGGATTAGCAATTTATCCCTTATTAATAGTGTCCATGGTAATCTCTTTCAAATAAGTCGAATTTAAGAGCTACATCTATTTCATGGTAGATAGTCAAGTATGCCCAACGTACCCCATAGGTGGGGTAAGTTGAGCAAGGGTATGGGGCTAGTGGAGGACTTAGAAAGTATAGTCAAATCATGGCTTGAATGTTAGATACGTTTACAAAAAAAATACATTTTGACAATTTGCTGTTTATATTTATAATCTTATAGAGCCAAAACAACAAATATCATTAATAAAACAGCAACGTACCTAGCTTAGCTTAACTATTGAATTTAATATCTAGCTTACAAATTTTTAAAAAAGAAATTAGTTTTTAAATTTTATTTGAATTTTTTAAATTATAGCTTTGTTCTATATTTTTATTTTAAAATGTTTTTGTTAGAAAATTTTATTTAAAATTTTTAAATTTCCATTAACTCATCTTCGTTTTTAAAAGGTTTTTAGCAGTTTTATTTTGCTTCTCTTGTAATGCTTTTTTATTTGTTAAAATTGTAGCTTCTCTTTATCTTCTGTTTGATTTGGCTTTTCTTGGACCAGCCTTTGGGTATGGTCGAACTATTTCCTGAGAAAATTTATAAGTTAAAAGATAGGTCAGCTCGTTTTCTTTGTTGCTGGTACAAAGTTCGGATTGCAGCTTCTTGTAAATCTTGAGGAGACTCTAGTAGTCTTACTGTTATATGTCCGTATACTAAAAATAAAAATAAAAATATACTTAAAACCATGGAGTTAGTTGGGCAACTGTAGCTCAACTAACCCCAACCTGAAATTTTAAAGGAAAAGTGAATTTATTGAAAAACCGGTAAGAATTATATCCAAAATCTTTACACATAATAAAACTGCAATAAATTTACTTAAGATTAACACTTACCTAGTTGAGAACAGAATACATTTAACTATCACAGATAAAATTTTCCGGCTTGCAATTATTTAACTTTTTAATCACAAAATAAACAATGCGCACGGATACTTTTCTCGATCGCCGCGTCATCACTAGTGGTCGCACAATGAGTTCCCCTTGCGCAACTCCTTCTTTACGCTATTTAATGCTTTCGCGTGCGGTCGATAGTTTTTGAGATATTTTGATTGCTCAACTTATCTCTATGCTCAACTAGCCCCGCCCTACCCTACAGTCATAAAACCATAAGGCCCAAACACATATTTCGGGTATCGGACTAGGCGGGTATTAGACTGTAGGTAACTTACGATTTTTGGCACTTGCCCGACAAAAAATAACGCGTTTGCCCAGTTTGACACCCAAAATATTTATCATTGACAGACAGGGTTGCAGCACCGCTTCCATATATGGCGATATGGATATTTGTGGTAGACTCGTCAATTTCTTCTTGAAAAAAATGTTGTTTTTTAGATTTTTGTTAACCCTGTATACAAAATTAACATTTTTATTTCGTGAATTATATTTTTTTACAAGAAAAAAAATTATTAGCAGTAACATTTTCTTGAAAAATTATTTTTTTATCCATTTCTCCTTTTGTAAACCTCATCCGTGAACGTCTGTATAATTTTTTCGCTTGTAATACCACTAGTGCTAAATTTATTTCCGGAAATAGTTTAAGCACGTATGGTTTGGATTTCACACAAAGTTTGTGTTAAAAAATATGTTTTTAAATTAATATTTGTAACTTTGACACGAGCTTTAGAATTTTACAATAAAATAAATATTTTCCATTTTATCAATTGTAGTTGCAAATATATGTACATTTTAGAGCTTATCATTGTTTATTCTTTTATATTATATAGACCTTATATTACTACAGTTGGTAAAAATAGTTAATTTTAATTTTTTACACCCATACCTTGCTTTCGTTTGCTCTGCACTTATGTCTAGTACTTCAGTCTTATGATAATATTTCACTAACTGTAGTAAAATTATCATTTAGGGTCTTAAAACCTTACATTATTTTATATTGTGTTATGTCTGTTTGCCCAGTTCGATTTTCGACATATTTGACATTGACAGACTGGGTTACAGCGCGGCTTCCATATATGGAGATATGGATATTTGTAGTAGACTCGTCAAAAGAAATCCCCTTAACCCTACTGTAGTCACGTGCGGTCTCACAGACCGACGATAACTTAAAATGTTAATAAAAACTTTAAATACGCCACAGTACTCGCGCCGCTTTATGAATGCCTTGCTCTTTGTAACTTTTTTATAACAACTCTTGCGATCGTCACTCAGAGTAAAATTGTCCGGGTAGTAAGTGACAGCGGTCTCACGCACCGACGCGACCATTTATGCACGTTTGACTAGCTAAAAGCAAAAAAGGTATTTTTCTTTATCTACTAATTTTTTTAGTATCTAGGTTGTTTTAATTGCTTTTGAAGGTAATTCAGTTTCTAAATTTCTTCTTGAAAAAATGTTGTTTTTAGATTTTTGTCAACCCTGTATACAAAATTAACATTTTTATTTCGTAAATTATATTTTTTACAAGAAAAAAATTATTAGCAGTATCTTTTTCTTGAAAAATTATTTTTTTATCCATTTCTCCTTTTGTAAACCTCATGCGTGAACAGTCTGTATAATTTTTTCACTTGTGTTATATCTTGGGGTTGAGGAAAATTATTAATCTGAATAATTATCTCAATAAATAAAAGTCACTAATCTAAGTGAGAGTGTATTTATTACTAATTTTTTACCTAAAAGCAGTCGTACAGGTAGATCCATACATTGATGGTATAAAAACTAACTATTGTTAGAAATTATTAGAGACTTTTAGCAATATATTAAAATAAGGTACCAACATATATAACACCTTTCCCCTAAAGAAAATACTTATATAAATCAAATTTTTAATATTTACAATTTTAAATAAAATTATATACGTTAATTTAATCCTACAATTAATCGCTCAGGAGGCTTTATTTGGCTTCTTCGCCTTAACACTTTTGTTTGCGCACTGGACAATTGTATTTCACTATTATTAGGTACACTCACATCAACACTGCTATTATTGTCTAAACTATTGTCAATATCTATATCCGAGCGTGGAATAATTGAAACATCATTTTTTTAATTTAACTTGCTAATACAAAAGTTACGTTTAATTTGGCTAGTATGACGTTTCCATTGCATTCCACAATCAGTTTTTATTATATAGGTTCTTTTACCAAGCACTTCAGATATTTTGCCCTGACACCATTTAGATTTATTTGCTCTAAAATCACGAACAAAAACTGGATCGCCCGTTTCAAAACATATATCTTTTTGCGCGGGGTAAAATCTTTTTGGGATATTTGTTTTTTCTCAACAATACTCGACACCGAAGGTATTAACAAATCGAATTTATTTTTAAGATTTCTACCTATTAATATTTTTGCCGGCGTTTCTCCTGTCGTAGTATGCGGTGTAGACCTATATTGAAACAAAAACCTATTTATAATTAAATCAATATCCATATTTGGATTTTCATGTTTGGATTTTAAAATTGCATTTTTCATAATTTTTACCGATATTTCCGCTAAACCATTTGTTGCTGGATGATATGGAGCCCCTGTCAAATGTTTAACACCACTGTTTTTAAGAAATGTTTGAAACTCTTCCGAAATAAATGTTTTTGCGTTATCGGTACATAACTGCAAAGGTATACCATATCTTGCAAACAGATTTCGAAAAACTCTAATTGTTGAAGTAGCAGTAATGTTATTTACCTCAAAACACTCTATCCAATTGGATGTTGCATCAATAACAACTAAAAAATTTTATTAAAAAAGGTTCAAAAAATCTGCGTGTAAGCGTGTCCAAAGACTTTTGGCCACTCCTAAACTTCTAGAGATGGATTTGAAGTATTGCTAGGATAGATTGAACATGATAAGCATGTTTTTGCCAAATCTTCAAGTTGAAGATCTATTAAAGGCCACCATAAATAAGATCTAGCAAGGCACTTCATCTTAACTATACCCATATGGGTACTATGTAATTCATTTAATATATAATTTTGAAATTTTTGTGGTATTATTAATCTATACCCCCACATAAGACATCCTTGTTCTATTGATATTTCATTTCTTTTATTAAAATATGGTTTTAAATCGTCGGACGGGCATGAATTTGGCCAGCCGTGACGAACAAAAAAATTATTTTACTTAAAACCTTATCTTTACCAGAAGCATTTTTAATATCTAAATAATCGATAGGTATTTGTGACTCGGTTAGTAAGTTTAAATAAGAAATTTCTGAATAAATATTTTTAAATAAATGTTTTTTATTATCTTCATTTTCGGAGTAAATGTTTAAAGGCATTCGTGACAAAAAATCTGCTGTATTTTTATCCGAACTAACGTATTTTATTTCAAACTTAAAAGCTGATAAAATATGAGCCCATCTTTGTAAACGATTTGCTGCAAAAACAGGTATACCTTTCTTATCTCCAAATATGGTCAATAAAGGTTTGTGGTCAGTTACTAATAAAAACTTTTGATTATAAATATATTGAAAGAATTTTTTAATTCCGAAAATAATTGCTAAGGCCTCTTTTTCTATCTGAGAATAAGATATTTCGGCTTTATTTAGCAACCGTGACGCAAAGGCAATAGGTTTTTCGGTATTATTGTCAAAAATATGACTTAATGTTGCTCCCAAACCAAATTGACTTGCATCGACAGTTAATTTAATTTTTTTACTAGGATCAAAATGTGTTAATACTGTTGCAGATAATAACTTTTCTTTGGCCTTTTTAAAACTGTTTTCACATTCACGAGACCATTGCCATTTGGCATCTTTTTTAATAAACTATAAAGAGGTTTTAAAACTGACGAAGCATTCGGAAGAAACTTACAATAAAGTTCAACATGCCCAAAAATGACTTTAACTCGGTAACTTTTTTGGGAGTTGCACATTGTTTTACTGCAAGAACTCTTTCTTCAGAAGTATGAAGACCTTCCTTGTCAATTACATGACCTAAATAGTTTACTGAATTTTGAAATAAAAAGCATTTTTCTTTTTTTTACTTTAAGACCACATTCCTGAAGACGCTGAAAAACTTTTTCCAGGCGCTCCATATGTTCAAGGTTGTTTCGTCCCGTTACCAATATATCGTCTAAAAACAAACGACACCCGGTATTATAAACATTTGTTCCATAATATTTTGAAAAATCGCGGGTGCGCTAGTTATTCCATACGGTAATCTGGTGTACGAAAACAGACCTTTATGTGTAGAAATTGTAACGAGTTTTCTAGATTCTTCAGTTAATAAAATTTGTTGATATGCCTCCGACAAATCAATCTTAGAAAACTTTTCTCCACCTTGCAATTTTGCAAACAAATATTCAATACGCGGTAACGGAAAATGTTGTATCTCTAATTGCGAATTTAACGTAATTTTAAAATCACCGCAGATACGAATTCCTCCGTTTCGTTTTAAAACTGGCACTATCGGAGTTGCCCAATCAGAAAATTCGGTTTTAATTAAGACACCGATATTAACAATTCTTGCTCTATTTTAGGTTTTATTGCAAAAGGTACCGGTCTTGCCTTGAAAAATTTTGGGTTAGCTCCCGCTTTTAGATTTAAAGAAACTTTAAATTTATTAAACGTGCCAAGGGTAGAATCAAAAATATCTTGATATTTTGACAATAAATCTGAAAGCTTGGTAGATGCATCTACACCTACAGAATACCATTGATTTGTACTGTTACAATCATATCTGTCATTATTTGACATATTATTTACCCTACATATGCCTAAATTTAACATACTTAAACCATTTCGCCCTATTAATGGAGGACCACCATTTTTAACAACATAGGTTTTTAAAATATAATCGTTACCTTCAAAATTTATATTTAACATTAAAAATCCAATTGGTTTAAAAGTAATACCTACATAATCTTTTAAATACAAATCATTATTTTGCAATTTTATATATTTAAAATGTTTTAAATACAATTTTTCGGAAATAGCCGAATGAGCAAAACCTGAATCGGCCTCAAACTTTAATGGAATTTTTTCACAAGTTAATTTCACAAAAAATGGTTTAATGTTTCCTGAACTATCAATATTATTTACATCTAAATCTTGAATATTAAAAATACAGTTATCTGACCTGTCAGTGTCATAATTATTAACACTATCTGATTCTTGCAAAAATGTTGCTTGCTACGCTTGCACTGAGGTGCTAAATGTCCTTTAATGCCACAATTGTGACAAATACAATTTTTATAAACGCAGTTATTCGATAAATGATCGTCAAAAGTCTTAGACTCAGGCAGATCGGGCACACACAAATTTCGAACTAATACGTAACAGTCCTCTGAAAGAGTATTTAGTAAAATAGCTCGTTTCCGTTCATTGTTATAAATGCCGTTAGCGATAAAAAATTGTTTGAGTCTTTCACTAAACACAGAAAAACTAGATCAAACTTGGATCAAAATTATTTAAAGAACCCAAAAGTCCAACATATTCTACTTTCGAAGTACCTACGTCACTCGGTTGTGGAGGAGCCATTTTGTTTTGCCGTTAAACGTTACTAGTTAAAGAATTTACTTATATTTTCACTTTAAAAAACTTTTTGTCAACCGATATTTTACGCACACACGTGGTTCTTAACTCACGACTCGTCGCCAATGTTATATCTTGGGGTTGAGGAAAATTATTAATCTGAATAATTATCTCAATAAATAAAAGTCACTAATCTAAGTGAGAGTGTATTTATTACTAATTTTTACCTAAAAGCAGTCGTACAGGTAGATCCATACATTGATGGTATAAAAACTAACTATTGTTAGAAATTATTAGAGACTTTTAGCAATATATTAAAATAAGGTACCAACATATATAACAACTTGTAATACCACTAGTGCTAAATTTATTTCCGGAAATAGTTTTAGCACGTATGGTATGCGGTAAGAAAATTTCACACCAAGTTTGTGTTAAAAAATATGTTTAAATTAATATTTGTAACTTTGACACGAGCTTTAGAATTTTACTATAAAATAAATATTTTCCATTTTACCAATTGTAGTTGCAAATATATGTATATTTTAGAGCTTATCATTGTTTATTCTTTTATATTATATAGACCTTATATTACTACAGTTGGTAAAAATAGTTAATTTTAATTTTTTTAGACCCATACCTTGCTTTCGTTTGCTCTGCACTTATGTCTAGTACTTCAGTCTTATGATAATATTTTACTAACTGTAGTTGTATAAAATTGTCATTTAGGGTACACTATTTTATATTGTGTTATGTCAGATCGATTTTCGAAATATTTGACATTGACAGACTGGGTTGCAGCGCAGCTTCCATATATGGC
Source organism: Listronotus bonariensis (assembly GCA_014170235.1). Lineage (NCBI taxonomy): Eukaryota > Metazoa > Arthropoda > Insecta > Coleoptera > Curculionidae > Listronotus > Listronotus bonariensis. Next base: position 22,040 of record JACEGR010006574.1, read on the forward strand.
GATATGGATATTTGTGGTAGACTCGTCAAAAGAAATCCCCTTAACCCTACAGTAGTCACGTGCGGTCTCACAGACCGACGATAACTTAAAATGTTAATAAAAACTTTAAATACGCCACAGTACTCGCGCCGCTTTATGAATGCCTTGCTCTTCGTAACTTTTTTATAACAACTCTTGCGATCGTCACTCAGAGTAAAATTGTCCGGGTAGTAAGTGACAGCGGTCTCACGCACCGACGCGACCATTTATGCACGTTTGACTAGCTAAAAGCAAAAAATTGCTTTAATTGCTTTTAAAGGTAATTCAGTTTCTAAATTTCGATAAGAATGAACAACAGCGCCTTTGGTATTTGCTAGAAACAGTCACCACAAATAAAGCATATTTGGACCATATTTCTGACGAGGAAACCAGGCATAAATTAGTTAATTTCTCATCTAACCAGGTTACTATTGAATCTTAAGACTCTGAATCGGAATATGATGAATCAGATTGTGACCAAGAAGATGCTGGAGTTTCTAAATTAGAGGGACGAAACAAATTTTGAGCCTTGGGCCAGCAAAAATTTGAGTTTTATGTGTAACGATAAGTAAACCAGATAGAAAAAACTATCGACGCTACCTAAACATACCAAAACCGGATTTGAAAATATTATTAAGGTTTTACCAAGACCAAGTCTACATAGGAAGAAGTTGACAACTCCAATAGAAATTAAAAAAAAACAAAAAATTATTACAACTGTTGTTTTAAATACCATTAAAATTAATTTTAAAAATATTTTTTATATAAAGAAAATCTTTGTAAAAATGTTGTTTAACATTTTTTTCTCTCAAAAACAGAAATAACTGACATTCTTGTCTCCCATTACAATCGGTCTCATGGACCACCGCGACTTAACTATCCGAAATTTTTCACGCGACTAATGTAGGGTTAAAAAGATTTTAAAAGTGTTTTTATCATATAGTTTATGTCATTAGTGGCCCAAGGACTATTATCATATTTTAATGCCCTTTAAACGAAAAAAAATTAAACCAATAGCTTTAACAATCATACAGACATTGATTGTAAAATGTTTCTTGCACGTATAGCAATAAAATACAATTATAAGCCAGGCAGGCCTATGTACCCATATGCATTATTTTACCTCTCATTTACAGAGTTTAGCGAAGTATTAAACTGTCAGAATTAATTATGTTGGCAGAAGATATAGGTGCACTAAATATGACAATAAATGTATATAGCTACCTGGTTAATATAATTTACTGCCGTATTCACTAAGATATGTAGAATAAAACCCTTATTGAAAGTTTATACAAAAGAAAACAAAATCAATTAAGTTGTGAGTCTATAACTAAGGGTACATTGTTATATTGAATCCGATTCAACTGATCGGATAAAACTTAATCCGACAAAAAATTACGATATACACGTTTTAGATTGAGTAAGGAATTAAATTGAACGCCATAAGTCAATCCTGTTTTTTAATCATCAATTAATAAAGCTGCAATTTAAAACTTCATTATTATTTTCGAAGTTATTTAGAGAAAAGTGAAGAAAAATATGAAATTGTAAATTCAAATTCAAATTCAAAATATTTTTTATTGTCACACACAAAAACAGATAATTCAAAAACTTTTTAAGAACCACACAAAAAGAATATTCTAAATACATACAAAAAAAAGTATATACAAAAATACACAAACATTTTAAAATTCAAAACTGTCAGAAAAATATTCACTTACATCATAATAAATCTTGCCCAACAGTAGGTTTTTAAGTTGATTCCTAAAGTTTTTATAATTTGATAGAGATTTAATGTGATTGAACATTTTTGGGGAATTGTACAGAGAATTGCGCACCAATGTACTAGAGGGTATTGGTAACACCAGATTATGACAGTTTCTACTGTTATATGGCGTCTCCTCTCTTCTATGTTCTTCCTGTCTTTTAAAAACTAAACAAACAGACTCCAGAATATATAAACATGTTAAAGTTAATGCATGACTCTCTAGGACTAGCATTGCACATGTATCCAACAGCCCTCTTTTGAATTAAAAATATTGAAGTAAAGACAGTTTTAGAGCAACTACCCCAAAATGGCAAACCATACCTTAAATGGGACTCCACAAGAGCAAAATATACTTGCTTAGAAACCGATAACCCCAGTTCCCTAAAAGTCATGCAGAATGGCATAGCAACCCCTGGTTAGCTTTTCTGCCAAATTCTCAATATGGCTCTCAAACTTTAGATTATTATCTAAGGTAATACCCAAAAACTTTGTGCTAGTTTTACTCTCTATTAGCTGATCACCCAAATAAACATCGCTCAAAGTGCAGTTAAAGTGTAAAACGTTTGTTTTAGATATATAAAAAATCGTTTTTCATTTTAAGCTCAAATTTTTCTGAAATTAGGCATTTAAAATTGGTCAAACTTCTTAGACGTATTATTAAAGCATGTATAAAGAGAAATGCAAAAGGCTAAAAGGTCAATTTTAATAAGAAGGTAGTTGTCTTAAATGTTTTTGTACAAAAAGACTAGATATTAACCTAATTTTTACGTCGATTTTTTGTCAAAAATGTATTACTTTCAATCGCGAATAATCTGAAAAATATTATTTTTACGAGCAACGTTTTTTGCTTGGAATCAATTTTTCAATGGATTTCTGTTGTTAAAATGTAATAAAAAATTTTCACCCCCAAGGTTTTGGCGCCCTTTGGTTCAATATAGGCTTTGATCCTTGGGCTTAACCCTACCTTCTGTTAAAATTTCAAGTCAATCCATGCAGGACCAAAAATTGCCAGGTCAATTTCTTTTTTCCTGTACTAATTTAATTATTTATATTTTACGGACCAATTCTGTCATTAAAAATTCTGAGAATTCAAAATGTTTAAATCAACAATAAGCGCCGGTGTAAAGTACTTAAAATTAATATTTTTACTATTAAACTTTAAACGGACTTCTGGCTGTATAACGTATGTCCTAAAAGTTTTGGCACACAATATTTATCGGTTTTTTTTTAATGAAGAAATTTATTTAAACACTAACTAGTTATTATAAATAACAACTCAATACTTAACTAAACTATACTATCGAATTATGTGGAGTGGCCCATTCTGCTCTACCAGACGCAAATTTCTTCGAATGTCTCTCAATCTGGTTTTTGCTCTTCTCACCACTCTCTCTGACCACTGTGCGGTAAATGCACGTGGTCTCCCACTTTTGGGAGATTCAGACATGGTATTCCCTGCTCGCACTCCGCTATTGTTCTATAAATGGTTCTGCGTGAAATGTTTTCATTCTGGAATATTCGACAGATTTCAGCTTTGGGTAACCGCCCAACTAACTTGTAGATACTTTTTCTTATTTCAAATTTATACGACATCTTAAAGCGAAAACTTCAAAATAAATAAATCTCAACTGACAGTAAATAAAGTAAATAAACTTTTGTTTTCAATGGCAACTTGATATTATTTTGTTTTTGTTAAAATTAAAGACAATGAGTTTTGTGCCAAAACTTTTAGGACATACGTTAGTTGTTCAAACAAAAATTTACAAACTACTACAAATATATTTAAAAATACTTCATTAGGTAAGTTACATTTTAGGATTGCCAAAGATTTTTGTATCTAAATTAAATTATAAAGTAAAATTAGGAAACATAAAATAAAATGTTTTTTAAATTTCATAAATAAATCATGACTTTTTTTCCGAAAAGATTTCAACACAATACACTACACCGTTGTCGGTGGATGCCGCATGTTTTAAAATAAATTGTAAGTTTTTAAAGTTTTTACTCTGTAAACACAATGTTCAAATATTTAAATTCAGTAAAAGTTAGATATTGTTCAATTTATGTTTTTTATTTATTATTGAAGATACTAGGTTGTTGAATATTTATTTTTACCTGCTGACATAATAGTCTAAGATCCGGCATTAAGAAAATATACTGTGACGTATATTTTGAATATACATATAGGGCCACTTTACGTCACTTGGATCAATGTACCATATGGAACTATCTTCTTGGGATCATGAGACCGGTGAACCATAAAACTAACTTCGCATTTTTTAAAAATCAACTACTCATACCCCCACTAGGGGTAGCCCGTATGGGGCTTAACTAAAACTTTAACTTTATACTTGACTTCGCTTTTACTACCTACTTCTTATCTAATATGTTTCTAATTTCTTTCTCTCCTTAAATATTAAATTTTCACGTGTTTGTTTTGCATTTCTACGCGACCCAGTTTGTTTAATGTTTTTATTTTATTATTATAAAAGTAACCTAGAAAATTGTTTAATTTATACTTTTAAAACCTTGACACCTCACGTATATCTTTATTTAGCAAAATTCTCAATGTTAAGTAACCTAATTAAAATGTATACTTATTTTAAAATTCCCAAAAATGTATATTGTTAAAATTCCAAAATGTATACTATTTTATACTAGGTGTTCACACTTACATCTGTTTATTAAATGAAATCAGGCAGATTTTAATGTAATGAATGCAAGTAAACAACATCTGCCAGCATAGGTCTGCTACAATTAATAATAATTAATAAATAAATAGGTAATTTATTTATAATTGTTACCTTTACATATTAATTGCATAAACCAATGATCAGCGGTGAAATAGCTTAGTTGGTTAGGTAGCAGCCCGATTTTATTCAATTTAATATGGTAAACATAATTTTGCTAATAGACAAGGGAATAAAAAATAGAAAAAAATGTTACCCAGTGCGGGATACGAACCCAGAGTGTCGACAAGACATGTGCTGCTAAATGCTGCTACCTAACCAACTAGGCTATTTCACCACTGATCATTGGTTTATGCAATTAACATGTAGGGGTAACGATTATAAATAAATGAACTATTAATTAATTAATTATTATTTATTGTAGCAGACTTCTGCTGGCAGATGTTGTTCACTTGCATTCACTACAATAAAATCTGCCGAGAAAATATTATTTCATTCAACTAGTAGATGAGGGTATATTTTCTTAATGCCGGATCTTAGACTATAATAAAATAACAGAGATGTAAATAACAATAGAGACATTTTGCACCCCTTATTTTGCAATTCCGTTGTGGTTAACGGGATTCTGAGATTGCGCAGTAACGGAAACACGATCCGTGATCGTTATTAACCATACCGGACTCCTTTAATTACGGATGAATACCGAAGAGCTTATCTTTATCGTTATCATTATTGTTAAACTGCGTGGTAGCCGGATTGTAGAAATTTTAATATCAATTATTTAAAAGGTTCAAATTTTAATGCCGTATTAATTAAAATATCATTTATACCTAGGCTCTAATTAGCGAAAAATCTATTGCAGTAATAAAAATCAAATAGTGTTAAGAAATTAAAACGGACTTGCACTTTTACGGATATTCTAAATCAGTAATTAACTTAGATGTTACAATCTGGCACACTTGCTTTTTATTCTACTACCAAACCTAACCTTACTTTTTGTGTTTTGCTTATACTGTATTGTTTGCATCTACTTTAAAAAACGAAATCAACAGAAGTGTTTGCATATATTTAAATATGAATTTATATCTTATGAAGAATAAAAGTAAATACTGATTATACGTTAACTTTAAAATGGGTAAACCACAGGCAAAAATAAGGTTATGTGTCGAAAACGCAGACGCAAAATATATTTCTTAAAAGAGGCTGCAAAATCTCTGTAACTGCTGCCGTAATCGTTATGTTTAATAACGATAACCATCAGGAGGCCAAAAAACGTCTGTTATTTTAAGAGGTGCAAAATGTCTCTTTTAAAAAGATAAAATAAGTTATGGTTTTTTTAATTTTTAACCGACTTTAAAAACAATGAGGTTCTCAATTTGCCAGTATGTTTTTTTTTGTGTGTGTATGTTACGCAATTACTTCGGCGGTTGTGAAACAATTTTAATTTTTTTTTTATTGAAAGAGTGCACTTCCGTGGTGGCCCATAAAAAACAAGTTAAGATTGCAAAAGAGAAAGGTATTAAACCTATTTATTTTCTCTCTGCCGTACGTCATTCGTGCAGCAAAGCTGCCTCTAGGTAGGTATAGGCTCAGATAATTAAAAAAGCTTAGAGGAGCATTCAGAATCGGCAATCTTGGGGTAAAATTTTCCTTTTTTATCAAACTGAAAAAGGGACTACAGTCACAAATTAAATTATAATATTATAATAATTTGTGCTACCGTAAAAACACAGGGACGTGTTATTTAATTGATTGACATTGGGGGAGGTTATGGTTTGTTCTGGTTAGTTAAATCTTTTTGTGCAATTTATTTTATTGGGAAATTAAAAAAAAAAGATATAAGTAACCAGAACTAATAGATGGTATTTATTTGGGTACACGCCAAAATAAAATTAAAAGTTCTAAAAAACCAAAAAAATTTTTAAACAAGTAAAAAGATAATTAAAAATCGACGTTTCGATTTAAGATTGAAACAATTTTGAAACAAAAATCTACAGAAAACCTACACATACAAATAGATACTTAAATTTTAACTCAAATCACCCAATAATGGTTAAAAAGGGAGTTGTAAAAAGTCTATTTGATAGAATTAAAGTCATTTGTTCTAATCAAAATATAAATATTGAAAAGATTATTTAAAAAATATTTTAATTCAAAATAATTATCCTCTTGATTTTATAAATAATTGTTTCCTTGAATTTGAAACTCCAGTTATGAGACAAAATCAAAATAGACCTATTACAAATTTATTTTTACCATACATTCCCGGACTATCAAATAAAATTCAACGAATAGGGCATAAATTTAATATTCGCACAATCTTTAAAACACAAAACACAATCAGATCTCAATTAACAAAAACAAAACCATACAACTTAAATGAAAATACAAAAAATGTCATTTATAAAATACCTTGCGAATGCAATAAATTTTATATAGGTGAAACTTGTAGACCATTAGCCAAACGCATAAAAGAACACAGATCATACATTAAAAACACAGAATTTCATAAATCAAAAATCTGCCAACACGCATTTGATAACAATCATAGAATAAACTGGGATACTTCGAGCATTTTAGCAAAGGAAACTTGTTCTAAAAAACGCAAAATCAAAGAAAGTGCGCTATATATTATTACATAAAGATAATTGTGTAGCATCAATTTCAGTTAATTTAAATAACACTTGGTTGCCTTTGCTTGATACTGAAGTATCTTCAGGAAGACTAAAAATTAACTAACTATTCACCTTTTTGTAAAATAAACAATCAATACACCAGCAACCAGTTATCTATGTCACTATGACACTATAACCAAACAAACATGTTTTGACATTTAATGTCAAAGTTTTCAGAATATCCGAATATCCTAGAAAAACAGAAAAATATTGAATTTTAAAACCTAAATAATAGTAAGTTTTTATTTTTATTATTTTTATTTCATTTGTCTTGACAACGGTGGCAGATTTGCCACCGAAACGTCGATTTTTAATTATCTTTTTACTTGTTTAAAAATTTTTTGGTTTTTTAGTACTTTTAATTTTATTTTGGCGTGTACCCAAATAAATACCATCTATTAAATGAATCCGCCAAAATACAGAACATATCTTCAATTCTAACCAGAACTAACCGTACTCTTTCAATTTGACAGTTTTGCATAACCGCATGCAAAGTTTCAAACCAATCAAATTACACGTCATCCTGCTTTTTACTGAAGTCTCTAAAAGCGGTACTGATAAAGTTTTTTTGATGTATGTGTCCAAATTTATTAAGAATAATAATAAATTAAAAAGCGAAAAAATAAAAACCCAAAAAAATTAAACTGACTTTAAAAATAAATAAATAAAAGTTACTAAAAAGTTAAAAATAATAAATAAAAAAATAAAAAATGGAGTCTGGTAATAACATATGCGCCAAACTACAAAATGTTAATAACTAAATTAGCAAAAGCGTGTTAAACTTTAATACCATATTTTTATAAACAAAATATTATTTGGCTTTTCTCAGAATAAAATTTAAAAGTTTATTTAATATTTTAAGAAAATTAAAACTTTTATACATTATGAAGAACAATTCTGCTCTTCAATAATATAATAAAAGTTATTATTGCTTTAAAAGAAATAAAATAATGAAATATTCAATATTAAGTTACTTACAATACAACAAAGGTTCATTGGCACTCGGTTGAAATCATTTTTATGCATCAAAATAAAATGTTAAACAAGACGCCAGACGAGAACTAGCCAATGTTTGCGTCTCAAAAAGAGACGCAAACATTGGCCCAGTTCTCGTCTGGCGTCTTGTTAAGATTTTATTTTGATGCATAAAAATGATTTCAACCGAGTGCCAATGAACCTTTGTTGTATTGTAAGTAACTTAATATTGAATATTTCATTATTTTATTTCTTTTAAAGCAATAATAACTTTTATTATATTATTGAAGAGCAGAATTGTTCTTCATAATGTATAAAAGTTTTAATTTTCTTAAAATATTAAATAAACTTTAAATTTTATTCTGGAGAAAAGCCAAATAATATTTTGTTTAAATTTAATCTCCCAGAAAACAAATAACACATAAAATACCATATTTTTATCTCTGGACAATCCACGAAGACTTAAAGCCTAAATACTAACCTACCGTAGGCGTGGGTGTTTTTAGCGAGGTAAGAAGGAATTTGTTGACACGGGACTTAAATACTTGATGATTTGGGGGGAAGGAAAGACTTCCGCGGGTAGCAGGTTCCACAATCTAGAAACTCTAGGGATAAAAGAACGAACAAAGTGGGAAGTTCAGGGTCTGTCCAGTTGGACCGTATAAGGATGCATACGCGTGGCACCACGAGTTTCTCTGCTGGGAACCGTGGGTGGAGAAATTATACTGGACAATTTCTCAGAGCAAAAGCCATGGAAGTATCTATAAAAAGCGATAAATCCCCACAGCTCGACGATAAGCAACAGGGGAAACCTTTCTGTAAGTAAAGAATCATTAATGAGACGAATAGCTCTTTTTTAATCGAAATCAAGAATGCTGAGGGTTGTGGGGAATGCCATGCCCCAGATATGAGAACAATATTCTAAGGGTGGTCGGATTTGGGACACATATAAAGTGTATAAATTAGAAGGGAAAAATACTTTTTGGCTCGAAAGAGAAATCCAAGCTTTTAAAGCTGTCGTGGCTATAGCCAGTTAAGGTTACTTTCAAATGTGACACCCACCAGATTGAAAGTGTCTTTGCTCTGTAAAACTTGGCCGCTCATTAGTAGAGGATGAGTATTTGATGACTCTTTACGTGACAAGGAACATGATTGTGTTTTGGATGCATTAAAATGGACGGGATTTTTGGCGCCCCAATCCAATATTAAATTAAGATCCGGCGAAAGAGATATCTGCATCGCTCTGCGTTTGGTTTTCAAATCAGGTTTAGTGATGGGTTTAGGAACCTGGAAACAGGGGTCAAGGGTACTATCGTCGGCAAAACTATGAATGGAATTAGTTGTGGATGAGAGAAGGTTGTTGATGTGAAGAAGAAACAATGTTGGTGCCAGAACTAAGCCCTGAGGCACTCCAGCATTTACCTTGTGAAAGCTTAAAGAATGACCGTCCACAATAACTGATATACGTCGATCAGATAGATAACTAGAGAGCCAAGTACAGAGTTTAGTTGAAAAACCATAGGAGAGAAGTTTATTTAGAAATGCGGCATGCCAGACCGACTTCAATTTTTTAATTTTTTTGCATTTAAGTAAGTTCTATTTATTATTATTTTTTTTTGAACTCGGTTAAATTTTTTTAAAACTGTTTATTGTTACTTATGAGATCAACATAACTAGAAACAATGAATTTCAATTTTTATGTTAACTTTTATTTTTTAATAACAGCAGATGTCCCATAGTAAACCAATTTTTAAAATTATTTGCTCTGGTTGATAACACAAGCAAAAATTAAAATGTTCAGTTACAACTAAAACAAATGCGGTTTGGTTTATTACAGTTTGTCTAAATAAAATGATACATTTTTTGTTCAATGGAAAGTTTTAAAAATGCCAATTAATTTTTTTAATGTTATTATTAGGTGTACAACAAATAAAAAACTTTTTATTTGCAATTTGTCAAAAAAAAAAAATATTTTCCATGAAACTTGAGTTTTGTTCTCAAACTGTAGTAGAAGTAGTTATGTTATAAAAATTTACATGTCATACAGTTTGCATCAAAAGTTCTTAAAAGTGCTTACGAGTAAAATAAAAATACAACAAAATAGTAAATAAAAAGTTATTTTAAATAAATAAAAGGTATAAATATTAAGTCCTTTTTAAATTGTTTTTATTTTTTTAATTCTAAATAAACCCTGTATAATACTTATTCTAATATTCCTTTTAAACCGGCACAACAAACTTAGTTTTAAATTAAATTTTAATAATAGATATTTTGTAAAAGTTAACTTGAATGATGTTTCTTTTTTCTTTTTTTTTTAATCTAACAGCTAACTTTAGGTTTGTGGCAGGGATATATATTGAGAAAATAAAATTTTACAAATTTGCTTTTAAATAAGACTAATATACCTACTATAGATAACATTGTTTTAATATTTTTAATTTTAAATATCTTTTCTTTTTAACATTTTTTAGATTTTTTAAGATAATGGCATTTGATTTGATTTACTCAATATACCATTAAACTTTCTATAATATGCTAATATAGTTTGAGACCTTTCATCTAGCATCATTTTTTTTGACAAAACGTAAATAAAAAGTTTTTACATGTATTGCACACTTTGGAGAACACTATATGCTTCAAAACTTACTTTAAACCAATGCAACAAATATAAATGCCAAATTGCATTCTTTTTGCACATTTTCTTGTAAATATTTGTACTTGTAAATTTTCTGATAATCTAAGCTCTCACTTATCCAAATTTTTGTTTAGGTTGTTCCAGACGCAACTGTCGCATTCAGTCCCCGAACTACCCGGGATATATCCAAGGAATGTCACTTGCCACTACAGAGTAAGAGAGAAAAACATACCTGTTGGAAAACACGCTCTCATCGCAGTCAGACAAGCAAATTATCAACATAAAGAACAGGCTCCAAAATTTGACAGCAGTGATAAAATGCTAAGGTATGTATTGTACGCGTTTGAAATATTGGCTAAGATTGCCTAATTTTGTATAAGACTGACATTATAGGTCAAGATTCTAAGTTGGTAAATGTGCGAGTTAGCAGGCATACAGTGTGTCCACGGATGGACTTATTATTTATACCTGTAAAAAATTATTATTTAGAAAATAAATAGTTAAAAATTAAGCCGACTTTAAAACAATAACGTAACTCACTAAAAAGAAAGAAATAATAAAAAAATAACATACACTAAAAATACAGACTACAGTAAAAAGCACAAGCACATGTAATTTGATTAGTTTAAAGCGAATTAAAAAAAAGATTTAACTAACCAGAACTAACCATGACCCCCAATGTGGAGGTCTGTAGCGCTTTTAACCAATCAAAGTACACGTTCTTGTGATTTATACCGTAATCTAAAAAACACTACTAGTACCTCTAATTTTGCCCCAAGGTTGTCGATTCTGAATGCGCCCCTTTATTATCGAGCATATTCCCTACCTAGAGGCCGCTTTGCTGCACGAACAACATACGGCAAAAAGAATGAATATGTCCAGTACCTTTCTCTATTGCGATTCCGACTTTTTTAACGGAAAATTAGGTATAAACTAGAATAATTGCTTTTTTATAAATATTGATATTACATTTTATATGCATAAAATATCAAGTAAAGTTAAAGTGTAACTTATGTAAGTAGTAACACAAAAAGTAACTATATATTCAACAAAAAGTTAAGAATTTTTACAGGTATAGTTATTCCAGTGGTCCATCCGTGGACACTTTGTATAGTCCGGGATCCCCGGCGCAATTTTACAGTAGTCCACAAAACTGTATTTTTGCCCAAAAATTAGGTTTACGAAGAAATTGTTGAAAGTACATTTATTAAACAGTTAATATATTTTACAAAAATCCATTAAAATAATATTTTTGTAAAACAAGGTCCCATCACGAGTTTTATTATATTGAGTAACCCGTAAAATTTTTAAACAGTCCCCTGCCTGCATATTAGAACAAAAATTATAATATTTACAAATGTTGTTTTAGTGAAATAAAACGCAAATTGTTGTGAAGTTGACATCCTTGCCGAATGCAGTGTTCTTTAAAATAAGGAAATGGATTTTTTGACAAATATTAAAAATATTAACCAGGACAGCATTTGTACGAGCTTACAGAAAATTGTCCCTATATTTGGTTACATAGGTACCTATTTAACTGAAAAAATACATACAAAGTAAATGGTGCTCGAAATGGTGTGCGGATACTTTTTGTGATGATTCTAAATTTTAATATTAAAATTTAATTTTAAGTCAAACTACCAAATATTTTGTTACCCCCGGGTCATTTTGAACTTTTCCCCTGTGGGCGAAATCCTCAGTCCGACACTGTAAAACAATCCTTAGAGATGAACAATCTTTGCCAAATACTTGATTGATTTTAGCAGAGATCTCAAGAGTTAATAAACCTCGAATAAAATTAAACTAAAAAACTTAGCGATAATATCGTTTAAAAAGTGTTGTGTGTGTCATTTTCAAACTATTTTCTGCTTTAGCCAAAAGTATATGACTCCAAAGTATAATAAGTGGGGCACCCCATTTTTAGGTGACTCTTCTAGTCTTAGTTATCATCCATGGGGGCCTCCTCATGCCCCGCAACGCGTCTCTTTGGGCGGTGTCGCGCGTCTCGAAATCCCTCATCCTGTTATTTTTAATAGAGTCGGGAAATTGAAAATTTGTCATATAACCATCTCCCAAATCACCAGAATGAAATGGTGAAGGCGCCATTTCCCCTCGTAACTCGTTTTCGTCCAGTCGGAGGCAGTTTACTACCGCATCCGAGCTGTTTATTATCGGTCCCTAGGCCTGACGGCAGAGCTGCGCACTTCCATGCGCGGTCAATTCTGTTGACTGGGCGTGGGAAGGGGCTGTTGTCTTATGTATCCTTAATACTCTGCTTTGCATAGTCCCCTTACTTTCCCCACTGACCCTGTCGGCTAGACAGCTGTCTTGCGACACCGCCAGGCCTATAGTCGCCGATCCCAGTTTTTTAAGTTCACCTGAAAAGAAGTTTAGATTTGTATTCATTTTTTAATACTTCTTTAATTAAAAGATTTAAATTATTTTTTTTAAACACAAAAACGCCTTATTAACTTTACTTTCTTTAACAACAACTTTGGTAATGTTACAGTCAGTAATCTTTAGTCTTAATCCTTATTTCTTAATTGACAAATTTATTTTTTTAACCTTAACCCTAAGCTAAAATTTTTAAGAACGTTGCCCCCACAAAACTCACTAAGTTTGCCGGCAAACTACTGTGCCATATTAGTACGGTTTCCTCCCACAAGTTTTGTACAAAAAAAATTAAATAAATCAAAATAATCAAAAAAACTTAAAATAAATGGGCCCATTTCCCACACGATCAAACTATTTTCCGTAAAATCCCTCACTTCCTCCCTGAGGTGCGCCTAGCGCAAAACCACTACTTTAATTTTACCCCTTAGCACCCATAAGCAATAACCCTGATAAAAAAAAAGCGGCCGAAACAAAAGAAAATTACGTTAATTAACCAATAGCAATAAAAAACCCCAATTAATTTAAATTATTTAATTATTTCCCTAAACTATCGCAAAGTCCTTCCAAACACCTTTCAAGTAGAACCAAGAAGCGGCTGGACGATCTTACTCAGTGTTGCCGGAAACCGGGGATTTTCCTTTTTTCTGGGATTTTTGATGCCAAAAGGAGAAAAAGAGATTTTTAAAGTAATATGATGTGTTTATTTTTTGCACTTTGTAAAAAAATGTTGTATAAACACCTTTAGTTATATTATTAAGGTACAATTCCGGTTACATCGGCCGGCTGCTAACCGTTGACAAAAGATCATAAAGCAAATAAATGAAGGAAATAGTGCGATAGTTTTATTTAAAACTAATATATAAAGTTTTGTAAATCCAACTAGGTAAGAAAAGTAATAAAATCTTTCGAAACGGATATTTTTTTCAAAATATCCTAAAAAAAGGGGTTTTTCAGAATCACGCGGGAGATTTTTATCCCAACCAACCTGGTAATATTAATTTTACACGCACGCCGCCTAAACTGAAACTACGGATTCCAAAATAAAAACCCGGGATGGGAGCACTAACTACACAAATATTTCATGAAAGCATGTAAGCTTTACACACAATTTTTGACATTTCTTAAACGTCTAAAAATTTGTATTAATGCATAGGCTTCAGTACAAGATTTATTTAAAGACCTACTAACGTTTGTAAATCAACTCGCAACTCACCAATCAGTTTATATTAAGTTCATATTAGAGCAACGCGAAACAATGAGAAACGTCGAGCTTGCTCACTTTATAAACCAAGTGTCAGTTTACTTGGTTATGTAAATTTAATTTAACCTTATTAAGACGGCTGAATGCGCCATAAATTGAAAATCGCGCAATCTTGATAAACGCATACTAATGCCTTACGAATACTAATTCGTGTGGTGAATCCAGAGGAGTCAGAGCAAGGCTGTCAAAAATATTTTGCCACAAATGGAGGCTGTTTACAGAATTTATTTATATGTATAATTTAATAAAACCTTTAAAGAGTTTTGGGGGAATTTAGATTATTGCGATACTTTTCCGACATTACTAGACATGATAATTTTATTTTTCTAAAATCTGGATTTTATTTATATTGTTAAAAAGTATCATATAATTTTACCAGCAACATCAGCAACATGAATTAAGAAGCTAACATTTATTTAAAAACCCTAAATTTAATTAAAAGTTTTTGTTTTTCTAGCAGATAGGTAATTAATTTGTAAAAATATACTTTTTGTCCTAATAAATATTTAGTAGATAATTTTAAAAACTAATTTATGAATACAGCTTTATTTGGAAATATTAACAATGCAAATTAAATAAACACTTTTAAAAAAATCAGGCTGACTTCAAAAAAATAAATGAAACTCACTTAAAAGGTAGAAATAATAAATTTACAAAAAAAATTAAGTCGAGTAATAAGATATAGAAGCTTTTGTTTATTTGGTTATTAACATTTAGTAGTTTAGCGCATATGTTATTACGAGACTTCATTATTTATTATTTTTTATTTATTATTATACCTCTTTCAAAAATATATTAAAACGCACAGGGACGTGTAATTTGATTGGTTAAGAGGATCCCCCACACTGACGCGAAACTTTCGCAACCCGGCCCTATGCGGAATCGTGGCGAACCTATAGGCACGGCGACTTATGAACGCGTTCAGACTGGCTGGGGAAGAATCCGCAAGAGTCGCGACAGGTCAGCGTTGTTTTCTTAAGACGCTGCTTGCACGGTTTTTTCCGCTGCCGTTATCCTTTCGCCCAAATAAAAATGGCTTTTGCAGAAAAAATAATTTAAATTGTGAAACACTATCCTATAATATATGATCTAAGCGACAAAGATTATAAAAATATAAGAAAAAAGGACAAGTTTGGGATAAAATAGGATCAAAGGCTACCGTACTCCAAACGAAAACCAGAACGGCGTCGACAAATTCTTTCCGATAATGCGGATAGTCTGTTTGGCGCTAGGCGCGTTCACCCTCGATTTGCTTGCGCACAAACCCGTCTTTTCGCCCATGAAATGTAAAGTTGGTTTCGCGCAGATAATTACATTGGCAATCCATCAAGATCAGTAATTTAAGTGGTCATATTTCAAAAACTATTAAAGATGAAATAATATATAGGGTGATGATTTAAAAAAGTTTTGAGGTTCTTGAGTCTTTAATGTCTATATTTGTATAGCGAACAGTCGCGGTATAGTTTTTGGTTTTCGCGGCAATGTGGGGAAGTCTTGACCGCTACCGTTCTGCCTGCGAATTTTCCGCAACAGAAAATTTATATCGCAAGAGTTTCGCGCCAGTGTGGGGATCCTTAAAACGTTACAGACAGTCATGCATAACTGTCACATTGAAGGGGTCATGGTTAGTTCTGGTTTTTAAATTTTTAACTAACAAGAAATAACTATGCTCCCCATCCCCAGTGTCACTCAATAAAATTACACATCCCTGTGATTTTTACTGTAGTCTCTCTTATAGTTCGGTAAAAAGAGTAAATTTTGTTAAAGGATGTAATAGCAATTTTTAAACTGTCCTTGTATTATTATAATATTGATTTAACGTTACACCAAGAGGTGGCGCAAGTACAGCTTTGTCGCACGAACAACGTACGGAAGAGAGAAAACAATTAGGTTTAGTACCTTTCCCTCTTGCGATCCTAACTTAGTTTTTTTTACTGTACCACCGCAAAAGTGCACTCTTTTAAATTAAAAAAAAATAAAATCGGCCCACAATTGACGAATAAATCACGTAACATACAAAAAAACATACGGGACGAATTAATAATCTCCTTCTTTCTGAAGTCGGTTAAAAATGTCCAAAGTATGTAACTAAGATATCTATTTTTTTAAATTATTTTAAACTTTAAATATTGTATTTTATTTGGACATTTAATAGCAAATAATAATTCCAACCCTTTACGTAAAATGGCCTTGATCTGATAATCAAAGACGTGACTAATGTCACCCTTAATTATTGCCTTGTTCCTTAAATAGCCATTTTATGGCAATACGTAACTTATGTAAGATCTACGCGAATCGTTTATCTTAAATTAACCTAATTATACATATTTTTTTTGTTTTTGGTTATTATTACCTACTTCGTATAAAAAAGAACAATTAGGTTATTAAAACACCTTTTCCAATAAATTTGAAAATTTACAAATAATCTTATTTTTAGAAAATTATTTAACTATTAAATTTAAAACAATATTTGTATCACTGCGTTTTATTTTTTGTTTTAACACAAACTTACAAAAATAAAATCTAGTTTTTGCAATACTCCGTAAACTTATCACAAATGAATTTCCTTGTGTTTTTTTAACCAATATACCGTACAGTTTGCAGTACCCCTTAAAATATTTTACTATATAAATTTAAAATTTAACCTAATAATATCAAATTGCCAGACAGTTTGTATTTAATCTTAAGGCGAGACAACAATGAAAGACATTGAGCTTGCACCATTAATAAAGTGAGTGTCAGTTTACTCTTAGTTATGCAAATTTAGCGAAATCTCATTAGAACGGTAGAGTCAGTCATTAATTGAAAAGTAAGAAATAATAATAAGAATACGTCGACAGAAGAGATTTACAAGAAAAAAAAATGAATTTAAAAATCATTTTTAGAAATACGGTCAGTCTTGATAAACATTTTTGCCTGCAAAAATACAGTATGTCCACAGACGGACTTAACTATACCTGTATTTTTTACTTTGCTGTATTCTTTAAAACAATATTATTTAAATTTAAAATGTTACCTAATAATATCAAATTGCCAGACAGTTTTTATTTAATCTTAAAGCGAGAAAACAATGAAAAACATTGAGCTTGCACCATTAATAAAGTAAGTGTCAGTTTACTCTTAGTTATGCAAATTTAGCGAAATTTTATTAGATCGTTACAGTCAGTCATTAATTGAAAAGTATGAAATATTTTAAGAAATACAGAATGTCTACAAAAAAGGTTTACAAGAAAAAGAATGGAATAAAAAAATCATTTCAGAAAAATTGTCAGTCTTGATAAATATTTTTGCTTGCAAAAAATACAGTGTGTCCACGGACGGATTTACATATACCTGTATTTTTTTACTTTGTGTATCCTTTAAAGCAATAATATCTAAATTTAAAATATTACCTTATAATATCAAATTGCCGGGCAGTTTTTATTTAATCTTAAAGCAAGACAACAATGAAAGACATTGAGTTTGCACTATTAATAAAGTGAGCGTCAGTTTACTCTTAGTTATGCAAATTTAGCGAAATCTCATTAGAACGGTAGAGTCAGTCATTAATTAAAAAGTTAGAAATATTATTAAAAATACAGAATGTCTACTTAAAAGATTTACAAGAGATAAAATGGAATAAAAAAATCATTTTTAGAAAAATGGTCAGTTCTGATAAATATTTTTGATTGCAAAAAATTGAGTGTGTCCACAGATGGACTTAACTATACCTGTATTTTTTACTTTGTGTATCCTTTAAAACAATTATATTTAAATTTAAAATGTTACCTAATAATATCAAATTGCCGGACAGTTTTTATTTAATCTTCAACATAGAAAGACATTGAGCTTGCACCATTAATAAAGTGAGTGTCAGTTTACTCTTAGTTATGCAAATTTAGCGAAATCTTATTAGAACGGTAGAGTCAGTCAATAATTAAAAAGTAAGAAATAATAATAAGTATACAGAATGTCCATAAAAATGTATCCAAAATAAAATAATAAATGAAATATTAGGTTAAAAAATAATATTAAATATTCTTGGATCTGCAAACGTAATTTTTACAAATAAATTTTGGTATAGAACGGGACACACAAAATTTGTCTAGAATCTTAAACAGAATTAAAAACTTTAACAACATATCTTTTAAGTTAATACGCTAAGTCCCAGAATTGTCAGATATTCGCCATATAATGATCAATATAATTAAAACCTAGAGCCAAATAACAAAATCTTTAGTAGTTTTCAAAATTCTTTATTGGGCTACTTACTGGAAATAACCCTGTATTTAACTAAATATTTTAGCAAATTCGTAAGACAGCATCAATTTACTTAGGGAAACGATGGTTACTGAGACAGTTTAACTTATTTTTTAATTGATTTATATTGATTATACAGAAATAAAAGACAGCTAAAACTCCTTACTGCTTGTTATTTCCTTTCACTGCAAGGTAGCATCCGTCGGAACACTGTCAGATCTGGCAATGCAGATTATCACACTAGCCAAAGGATTTTCTTTGAAGTTAATTAATATCACCAATCGCAGGCCGGTTGCGAACTATTTGGTTCTTATCAGTACGGTATAGGCAATAACAAAGAATTCCAAGAAAAAATCATTTTTAAAAAAATAGTTAGTCATGATACAAAAGTGTGCTTGCAAAAAATAAGTATATGCGAATATTTGTGTTTATTATAATTTTTTAAATATTTTGGCTTACATGTTATCTCCTAGTTGGAGATCTTTGGACCATTTTGACAAGACGATCAACTTTTTCTTCTTACAATAATTTTCGTTGGTGGTAGCATACAGGGGTAGCAGAGACTAAATATGTTGATTTAATGAATTATAAAAACCAGGATGACGTACCTCGCAATTTGTAGGACAATGTGGGTGTTGAATTATATAAATATTATTTAATCAACAGAAATAAAATCAGCTGCTTAGTTGTTATTTTTTAAGATACTGTTAACCATACATGCTGGTAGTAAGAGACTCTTTAATGAAACCGTACATTTGTAGGACAAATCATTTTTCGGTTTATTTAGATAATTATCTTAAAAGTTAACAGAGAAAATCCCTGTTAGTAATAAATTTTTAATATTCGTCAAATTTACACACTTAATTCCTGCTACTCCTCTAAGCTACCACCAACGAAAATTGTTGTAAGGAAAAAAATTGGGCGTCTCGTCAAAATGAACCTACTTACGAAAAGGTAGCTTGTTAGTAATAAATAGTAAAAATGGTCCAGGGATTCGCAACTACTCCGAATTGTTTTTAATCATTATGTAATGATGCTGTTGTAAAATATTTTTATTATTTATTTTTAAAAAACAAAAATTTTAATTTAAAAAAATGTATCACTTTTAATCTGAACAACTGGACACACCGGCGTATCTGTTTATTTTTTTTTAACTTTACGGATCCGAGTGCCGAATTGTATACGTAGTATATTTTCAACAAAAATATTCAGAAAAAAAAACTTATTTTGTATGTGATTTTGATGAACATTTAACTTATTTTACTTATTTTACCCCGCCCAGCACCCCTATTCACTGCCCGGTCTCGCAAATTATAATTAATTAAAAATGGAATATTTTGGATCAGCGTCCTTTGTGTTTTATTAAGAAAAGGGTCTAAAATCGGTAAGTATCATTAATTTCAGAAGAAAGAAACTTATAAAAACGGTAGGAAACAGTTTTCGGCGCTGTTAACAAAAATGTGGTGTGTCCACGAATGGATTTAACTAAATCTGATTTTTTTATTATTTCTTCTGAAAAACATTATTAACCCTCATAGACGTAAGACTTGCCTAAAACAAAATTATAACGAATGTGAGCAAAAGAGAATGGTAACAATTTTTTAAAGCTGCCAAGCGTTCTTTCATTTATTTATTAAAAACATCTATAAACAAATCAAAAACAATCAAAAAGAAAATTCTACAGCCGTTGACAAAAACAATTTTTGTTTTCTTGTTTTTTTGCATTATATTAGATACTAATGTCAAAATGTGATAGCTCTAATACTGTAACCTATTGTTTAAAGTTCATATAGAGTAAAATGTCATGAAAAAATTGTGGTTCGTAATGACAACATTTCAAGGGGAATCTTAAAAAACTTTAACTTATTATTTAGGTAAAATAAATTTATATGTTACCGCAATTTTTTTATTTTTTTTTCTATAATCTCTCTTCTCCTCCCCTTTTGTTTTTAAATATAATATTACCTCTATTGAAAAAAAAGTATACCCATCCTGTCATTGAATTAAATTAAGAAAACTAGTTACAAAAACCCTCTGTTACCCTCACGTTTTAAAACTTTTGACAAAATTTTTTTGTAACGGTAAAAATATAACATTTATTTGTTGTTGACTAAAAAGTTACTTTTTATAAATGTACTTCTTCCTCCGGAAAAAAGTGAGTATTTTTTTCTCGGTTATACATACACCTAAGTAAAGGTAAATATTTATTTTATAAATATTTCATTATTTAAACCTTGCATTTCCTTTATAATAAAAGTACAATTAGACATTATTTAAGTTCATAATATTCGGAATATTTACGTAATAACCACAATTCGAGTAAAATTTATCAAATTACAAAATGACATTGACAGATATTTAATAACTACTTTGAAGGTCTCCGTAGCAACCCAGCTCTAATTGTTTTTACCCACAACAGCCTTCTAGTTTAAAACTTTTTCACATCAATTATTTTTTGACTTTAATATATTGTTATATTATGTTTTTTTTTAATCAAGTCGTGGTTTTCTTGTCACCAAAAAAATATGGTGTATTATACAGTAGTGTACATTATTTCCTAAAGAGGGAGGTTGGGGGGATGTAATGAAATGCCCAAAGAATATTCGAGCGTCGTTTTTTATGGCAAATTCCAAAATGGGCCCAAAAAACTTTGAAGAGAAAAAAAGTTCCTTACCATAAAAAACGTACTTAAAAAAAAAACAGAAAAATACTTCTCCCATCTTAGAAACGCTACTTTACAAATTTCCTCTGTAAGAACTCTTAAACCATTTTTTAATGTTCCTAGGAGAGGGTAATAACCCCTTTACCTCCTCAGTGATTATATACACGAAAAGAATTTTAGATTTTACCTCCCAGTTTTTTGCCTTCCTTCGCTTCACATCGGGAGAAAACACAACTTCAAGCTAAAATCTAGACCTTTTTGCTAGTATCATAAATAATAACTTTTATAATTTATAGTATTTTGGTCATAAACAATAAATAATTTTACAATGTATGCTCACCTTGTACACTTAATTATTTTATCTGTCCCACCCACCGTGGTTTATTTGTGGTTTATATTGGTCTAATAATTTATAAATTTATAATTTAGTATAATGTAGGACAACGTTACTAAATCCTTCATAATTTTAATGGCTCACCATGCATCTTTAATTAGTACTCCTAATGGAATAGTCCCCGTCCATTAAGATTGACGCTCCCTTCCATTTTAATGAAGATAAATAAAATTTGCATTATCGGGCAAATTGAAACTCTATTATTCGAAATAAAATAAAATTATTTTTGACAGCATATTGACAAGATACTTGCATATTTTATATTTTAAAGTAAATTTTATTCTGATTTTTAGTTATAATTATTGTTCAACAGAGTACCAATTTTAGCAGATTAATGCCCAGTTTCACAATATACAGGGTGCGTCAAATTAAACTTGCACACTTTTTAAGTAATAAATAACTTCTTATCTGTTGCGCCTATCCTTTTATTTTTAAAAGACTAATAGGTAGATGTGTTTTCTCTAGGTTTGTCAATTTTGGTCGAAAATATTTAGTCAGGACCGGACTAACGTGACTTTTTCCAAAATGATACATTTAACCTCGTTTCAAAAGAAATCGGATTTAGCTAAAATTGAGCTAATACGTTTTTCTTGTAGAAAATCTATTGAAAATGATTCAGTAAAAGTGAATCTGTCAATAATTTAAAAATACAGGAATTATAATTATTCTTGATAAATGATGCGCCCTAAAAAGCATGCATTTTTCTTGATTTTACCAGGGAACTTTTTTGGAGTGTTTTAAAGATCAGAAATGTGAGGTTACCATGGTTCTTGAGTTCAATGCTGACACAACTTAACAGTAAATTAATTAAAATTAAACGTATTAGTTTAATTGTAGATAAGGTCGGTTTATTTTACAACAAAGTTAAATGCATTATTTTGGAAAAAGTCCCGTTAGTCCGGTCCGGACTAAATCTATTCGACCAAAATTGACAAACCTAGAGAAAATATTGTGTACATCCTGTATAGGGTGTATATGAGTTTTAATAATTTGAATTTTTATTTATTTATTTCGGCATTAAAGAAATCACATCCAAAAAATTAAAACAAATAATCGAAAATATAGTACTAAGTTCAACTTGGTATATATACAAAAATTGTCCTAATAATGAGAGGAAAAAAATTAGAAAAAATATTAGATAAGAAGTAGGTAGTAAAAGTGAAGTCAAGTATAAAGTTAAAGTTTTAGTTAAGCCCCGTACGAGCTACCCCTAGTGGAGGGTATGCCCGTACTAAATTTAGTTAGTCAAATAGTTCTGGTAGTCTAATTTAATAGTGAAAGAAAAAAATAGTTTTATTGTCCACCGGTCTCATGATCCAAAAGATAGTTCCATATGGTATATTGGTCCAAGTGACGTAAAATAAGCCCTTATATATTCAAAATATACGTCACAATATATCTTCCTATTAGCCCTGTAAAAATAAAAAGATAGGCGCAAGAGATAAAAAGTTATCATGAGTTATAAAGTTTGAAAGTTTAATTTGGCCCACACTGTATGGTTACCATCACTTTTGGGTTAACTATTTACTCAACACCAATTACATTTTGGTATTTTGTTCTTTCTATGGTAACAAACCTATAGTGTTAACCAAATATTGTGAAACTGGCCGTTAATGGATGAGTTACCTTTAAAACTTTTTTTAGCAATATTAGCGTAAAAAAATAAATTTTCAATTGTCCTCAATAATTTATACCAATAAAATTGGTTGTTTAGTTACGAAACTCGCCCAATCCGATACCCAAAACATGTTAATGGGCCTTATGGTTTCGTGACTTTAACACTTACGATTTTTGGCACAATGTTTAAAAATTGCATATAAAATATAGTGTTAAACTGGTCCGACAAAAAAGTGACGCATTTGCCCAGTCCGACACCCGAAACATTTGAAATTGGCGGGGTGAGCTATTACTGTCAGTAGTATACCGGGAATCTTCTGAGGATGGCAATCACTCGCGCTGGCGAAACGTCAAGAAAACAAAATCTTTGACGACGGCCGAATACTAAAAAAAAAATGAAGTTTAGAAAAATTGGTATGTCAAATATAAATTTTAAGTGGAAAAATTTCTTAACAACTGTCAACTTGACTGTCAGCAGTTTTTCCTACAAAAAATCGAAAAAATTTATTACAAGTTTGACAAGTTGCAAGTTATTTTGTTCTTATAAATTATTGCTCTTATTGTTTAATTTAAAAAAAATGTTGTATTATAATAAAATGTTTATTTAACTCAGAAAATAATCTTACCAAATTTCCCTCGTGCATCAAATTTTTTCGGAGGATAAATTGAAATTCTTGTTTCGTAGTAATCTGTTTTAACAAATAGAATTCGCGAAAGTGGAAAAATTCTTGTCTTCCACTCGAGTTTTTCAAACCACTCTCGCTCATACTATTTGTTAAAACAAATTACTTAGAAACTCGTTTTCCAAATTTTTCCGAAAAAATTAAATGCACTAGGGATATTACCCACGATGATTTCACACATTTGGGCCTGACTTATAACATTTCTGATGTTGGTTCTCTTTTTTACGTGAAATCGAAGGTCAATGCTAACCATTCAAGTATTTGATCACCAACATTAAGGTAAGAAACCACGATGAAAAAATTTCTTAACATTTTTGTGTCCTGAGTCGACATAAATTTTCATGTAAAATTTTCTCCGTAAATTGCTACTTTTATGTTATTTGTGAGATATCGACCAAAATGTGTAAAAACGTCATGCTAAATTGGACTGATCAACTTCGCTTGTCAACCAGTGCTGCCAGAACCTGTCTAAATCGTACCCTTTCCCTAGCATTGTGCCCGCATCGCAAACAGCGCAGCGTCGCGATTGGTTGCGAAGCATGTCGGCTGGCAAATCAAAGGGAAATTATTCCCCTGCCACACACAACTTATGTGTGTTTAGTCTCCGCGTCGCTTGGAACCGCTGTGTACCCCTTTCCTAGTTGCAGCATCCCACACAGCGTCGCGATTGGTCGCGAAGCTTGTCGGCTGGCAAATCAAAGGAAATTATTCCCCTGCCACACACAACTTGTGTGTGTTAAGTCTCCACGTCGCTTGGTAGGGGAATAATTCCGACGCTGTGTGGATGCGAGCTCGATGCTAAGGATTTATTTGGCTGCAAATCTAAATATTTGGGCTCTACTTAAATTATATTTTTTGAAATAAGTTTAATTTAAAAAAAATAGTTAGTATACAAAAAAAATTGTCCTAAAGAATAATTATACAATTATTGGCCTATAGTATTTTTAAAAGGATATATTAGTTCTTTTCGCATGTTTTGCAATCCTCTTTTTTACCGAGCGGGATTAGCAAATTTTCATAAATGCTCTCCGCTAACAAATCGCGTGCTACAAAGAAACAATATATGTTTCAGCTGTTCACGTTTTGATAATATACGTTTTTCTATGTAGCTTCTGAAGCGCGCATTTGTGTTACTTTCTTTTGATTTAATGCATTTTGCATTGCCATGTGAATTAGCCCGATTCTATACGTAGGGTGTTCCATAAGTCTTTTCGTAACAATCAATAAATTAGAGTTTTTAAAATGGCGCACATTTTTAATAATACACTTTTTCATGCCCTCGAAACATTCCTTGAACCAGCAGCCTACTGTTCCTTTGGAATAGAGGAGCTTACTTCTTCAGAACCTGCCAATAATTCAATATCAAACCTCAATTTTCTTTCTCTCAAGTACTTCTTTACAAAAGGAAACAACCCAAAATCGCAAGAAGCAAAGTCGGGGCTGTAGGATGGATGTGGCAACAATTTTAAACCGGCTTGGGTTATACGATCGGTGTAAAGGCAGCTCTCTGTGCCGGTGCATTGTTATGATGCCGAAATCAAGAACTGAAGCTTAAATTTGGGCAAAGACTTTGGAGCTCTTGTAATAGAGAGGGTAAACAAATTTTGATTTACCACTTTGTGGCTAGAGTTTTTGGTTTTTAAGTACCACCATTTTTATTAAACCTCTGCTGCCAAAGAAAACTGTAAGCATTCTTTTCTTTGCTGATTTTGACTTGCGCACCTGAACTGGTTGCTTTTCATCTTTAAACACCCAGCCTCTACTTTGGGATTTAGTTAGGAAATCATAAAAATTTAGCCAGGTTTCATTACCTGTAAAAATTAAAACTGTTTGCTTAGACCTCCTAGTTTCAAACTTTTTAAGCATATCATGGCACCCTGCTACACGTTATGGTCGTGGACGGTCGTCAAGGGAAAATGAACAACGGTTAAATACCGGAAACATTGTTCAGTAGTCCTTAACGATGATGTCTCACCTCCAAATACAGTGGACATGTTATTGAAACATTTCCAGGTATTTAAGCCACGCTTAAAATTATAGTAAAAAATCACTCGGAAATTTCGTGCATTTAAAGTTACTATATCGATATGTTCACTGGTGGATAACTTTAATTCAACTAATTGTTGCTAAACCCCCGCTAGTAAACTTACTTAAGCCGCTTCCACACTTGAAACAATTCGCCGCGCCGCTCCACGCCGCATACCCCGCCACATAGCGCGGACTTGAACGTGGACAGTGGACAATTCAGGTCGTTTCAAGGGCTCGACGAATTATTCCAGGTGATTTAGAGCTTGTCGGGTTTTTAGCGTCAAAGGAGCGCGTAAACAGGTTCGTTAGTTTGGACAAATGTTTGGCGAATTGTTGCAAGTCTAGACGCGGCTTTAGGACAGTCGCCGTTGTCCGTCGCCGAACGGAATTTGGCGGACGATTTATATTAAAGCGGTACGACAAGACTTACGAAATAACCTACGTATTAAGGGTAGTTAAGCAATAGATTTGTAGTTGTTTTAAGGAATTACATACTTTTATGTTTTGGTTATTAATGATAAATAATCAATAATCACCGACAAATGACTTTATGAACATTGCTTTACCCAGACTTTAGTGTGATTTCAATTTTCCCTATGTTGTAATTCAGACATTTTATATTTACTTTCAGCTCTAAAAGAAGTTTGTCCTGATCTTTTTCACTTTATTCTTTTAGTTTAATCTTATTATATTGAGAAAGACGGATAACATCCTGCTGTGAGACAGTAATTTTTTATAACTTAGGTGTCATCTGGAATCTCTATCATCTTTTACTGCTCACGGGAAAAAAATATATTTATCCCATTTAGGCGGATGTCATTTAGGCAAGAAGTAACGAAGATTTATAAATGTTGACGTATTAATTTTAATTAAAATATAGAACTTAAGTAATAGCTGTAAAAAACTAGTATGTACAGGGTGTCTGGATTTTGTTGCAATTGCAGGGTATCTTGGTTATTATCAGGTTCGACGAGAGGGCGTTAAAGGCGGTACAAATTACCGGGTTTTGGACTTAAAGATGGGCCCGCGAGCTGGGCTACCGATTATTTTTTACAAATATTTATTTTAAAAGATAAAGGTATGAGATCTGGGTAACTCCTTAGTTAATATAATAACTTGGAGTCCCTCAAGGCTCAATTCTGGCACCAACATTGTTTCTTCTTCACATCAACGACCTTCTCTCGTCCACAACTAATTCCATTCATAGTTTCGCCGACGATAGTACCCTTCACTCCAGTTTTCAGGTTCTTAAACCCATCACTAAACCTGACTTGAAAAATAAATGCAGAGCGATGCAGATATCTCTTTCGCAGGATCTTAATTTAATATTGGATTGGGGCGCCAAAAATCTCGTCCATTTTAATGCATCCAAAACACAATCATGTTCCTTGTCGCGAAAAGAGTCATCAAATACTCATCCTCTACTTATGAGCGGCCAAGTTTTACAGAGCAAAGACACCTTCAATCTTGTGGGCGTCACATTTAAAAGTAACCTTAACTGGCATAAACACATTGTATCTATAGCCACGGCAGCTTCAAAAAAGCTTGGATTTCTCTTTCGAGCCAAAAAGTATTTTTCCGCTTCTAATTTATATACTTTATATGTGTCCCAAATCCGACCTCCCTTGGAATATTGTTCCCATATCTGGGGCATGGCGTCCCCCACAACCCTAAGCATTCTTGATTCTATTCAAAAGAAGAGCTATTCGTCTCATTAATGATCCTTCACTTACAAAAAGGCTTCCCTCTCTTGCCCATCGTCGGGCTGTGGGAGATTTATCGCTTTTTTATAAGTACTTCCATGGCTTCTGCTCTGAAGAATTGTCCAGTATAGTTCCTCCACTCACGGTTCCCAACAGAGAAACTCGTGGTTCCGCGCGTATGCATCCCTATACGGTCCAACTGGACAGGCCCCGAACTTCTCACTTTGTTCGTTCTTTTATCCCTAGAGTTTCTAGAATGTGGAACCTGCTGCCCGCGGAGGTCTTTCCTTCCCCCAAATCTTCAAGAATTTAAGTCCCGTGTCAACAAACTCCCTCTTACCTCGCTTAAGACACCCACGGTACGTTAGTATTTAGGCTTTAAGCCTTCGTGGTTTGTCCAAAGATTAAAAAAAATAACAAAACTTTAAAATTGGACGCCGCACTTTACAAATAAAAACAAAGTGTTAAACCCAAGGATTTGTTTTCGATTTATTTTTTCTCCTAATTAGACACAACTGCATGGCCTTAAGAAGTAAATTCTGGCCACCATGTGTTCTCTTCGTATTTCTGAATTATTTTAAGCAATATTTTCTCATTAGGAATAAAGTACTGACCTAGACATGAGTCATGGGGTATACGTTTTTGTTGAATTTTTACGTCCTGGAACACGAATCCGTGGTAGTTTTGCGCCAGCAACCGCCAATCTTCAGCAAATTGCAGAAAATTCTGGGATTCCCTAGGGTCCCCATGACTAATACAAGTATTAGACACCATTATCTTTTATTCATCTGTTACTCATCATTTAAAATGTTTTAAACATACACTGTGTTACAAAATGTTGTTAAGAAAATTTAAGGGTACTATTGATTTTTTGTTAATATCTTAAATATCCTTTAGTCAAGTTTGTTTTAATTTGGCAATGGTGTTTATGCCTTTAAGAGGGTAGCTTATTACTAACTTAATTTTATTTAATAAGGACAGTGTCGTCTCAAACAACTGAAGAAATATTTCTAACAAAAAACCGTATGCCACTGTCTGTGTAAATGTGTCTAAAATTTTTGTGACTGCTTTAGATTAGGTAAATACAGCTTTTGTGTCTTGTGTTTTCTTTTTTCGTATCTTGTTTAGTTTAATAGAAAAAAATACTATCCACTTGAATGCATATTTTTAGACCCTAAAGAAGCATTGCGAGAACTTTTTCTTTTAAAAATTAGGTTTTATAAATTCTTATTAGCAATTACAATAAATACTTATTTAATTAAGGTTCCAGTCTAACAGTCTCTACTAAAATATATTTTTTTCGAAATGTATTACTTGTTTTTTTGCGGCACCACTTCTTAATGATTTCACCTTAAGAGGGCCAGAGATTTTGGTCTGTATCAGGCCCCGCCACAGCTCTCGGCGACCCTGGTTATTATTAGAGAAAGAGACTTGCAGTTTTCGTAAACTGTTGCTACTTTTTGATGAAACGAAAGATGGCACTTTGACATACAGAATTTTCATGGCCCCCTTAGTTTTTGACATAAAGGGTGTTAATGTTTTTTTTCCATTTTTTGACCCCCTCGTATTTTAGTTGCCTTGCAACTTACAGCAAAAGTAAAAACTGATATTAAGTGCGTTTTTCAGGTAAAATACAGTGCTGCAATTGGTTTTGGTTAGTTGTTTTGGAACACCCTGTATAATTTTTATTCATTACATTATAGATAAATATAAAAATAATAAAGCTTTTAAAAAATATATAATAACTGATAATAAATTTTTATTTTTAGACCCTAAATTGATTATTTTAATTTAAACTTAAATTTTGCTTGGTGGGTCATGATATAAACTTTATAACCAAAGAATAAACTTAGCCCTAAGATTATAATTTATTTTCATTTTCAGCAAAATCATAAGTTTTAAGTTTTTAATCTTTGCCTAGAATCCCAATTTCTTGGTTCCTCAAGTTTTTCATTTATTATATAATTAAAAACTGATAATTTCTGCTATCTTTACTGCCTATATATTTAAAAACGTGTCAAAAATCAGTTTGTATCTATGGTTTTTAGAAAAACTTTTCATTTTATACAAAATAATAGAAAACCGTCTGTTACTAAAATTATTATTAAAATTTAAATTTTGAAGGTATTAGTTTCATACATAGTTTTCTACTATTTTGTTTTAAATGTAATATGTTTTTTTTTTTTTTTAATTATGGATACATACGAATTTTGGTCACAGTTTTGATTAAAAACAGAGTGGCGCTAATCCAAAATATTCAATTGATAATTAATTAATAAATGAACAAACTTGACAAAACCATAACTAAAAGTGCTGGCAGGGCAAAATAAAAAAATAAACCTAGATTTTTGCTGTAAAATTTAAACAAATAGGAAAAATGAGGGCTAACTTATTTTTTAGTTATAAAGTCCATATCATGGCCCACTATGCAAAAATTTAATTTTAAAATTTAAATCATTTTAGGTCTAAAATATAAAATAAATATTAGATTTTATATATTTTAAAAAGCCTACGCCTTCTATAATTTAATAAATAAAAATGTACATATTTCTATTAGGAAAAATCATATGTTAGGTTCATATCTCGAAAATATAAAGTTTTTTAAAAAATGTAACTATACCCACTGGTTTCTAAGTAAAAGTATTTTCTAATTAGTTTTACTTTTGTTGTAAGTTTCAAGACGGGGGAGGGGGGTCCAAAAACTGAAGAGAAATTGAATTTCTGCTCAGTATGTCAAAAAACTAAGAAGACCATGAAAATTCTCTTAATGTCTTCTTTTGTTTTTATTAAAAAGTAGCAAAGTCTGCGACAACCGCAAGTCTCTATCTACAGCGTGTCTCAGGGACAGGTGTTACAGGAGGACAAATGGACCAAAAATTTTTAAAATTTTAATGAAATTTTGGGAAATTGGTCGCATGGTTCAAACCACAAATACAAAATTCCTCATTTCAACCGGTATTATAGTTGTGGCTTGAGTTATAACTAAAGATATGAAAATGACAAGGAACTTAACTACTTTATTTTTAAAAATAGAACAATATTGTAAAGTAAATATTGTAAAGAAATAAATTTATTTCCAAAAATTTAAAAGTTAAAGTATGAGGGTTGCAAAAATGTAATTGTCAATTTTTTGATTAATCATTAAAAACCTAAGTATCGGCATAAAGCAAAATTAAAAAATTATAATTTAATATATTTTTTTTAAATTTGATGCTTTTAGCCAAGCATTTTAAAATTGTTAATGCATAATGTAAGCAATTTCCAAAATATATATTTTTTGTTTTACTTTAATACTTTAACTTAAAATTTTTACATAAAATTTAATTTCTTACAACATGTACTTATAAAATTTGTCCTATATTTAAAAAAAAAGATACTATACTCCTGGTCATTTTTTATATTTTTAGTTATAACTCTCGCCCTGTATATTACCAATCGAAGTAAAATTTTGCAGTTATCAGTTTTGGACTATGCGACCAGTTTTCAAAAGGACGTTACAAAATTCCAAAGTTTTGGTCCATTTGTCCTCTTGTAACACCTATCCTGAGACACACTGTATAGTAATAACTAAAATACCCTGCAATTGCAACAAAACTGAACACCCTGTACACGGTTAAAAAGGTCTTTTAAATTTTATAAAAATACCACATTTATTATATTTATCTTTAATAGTTTTGGAAATATGGCTATTTAAATCTTGGTATGATTTCCATTACATTTACAGTCTCAATTAGTGCCGTAGGTGGTTATAATAAAAATTATATCCACTGTTTTTAAGATTAAGTAATCACATTTTGAAATGTTTGGTACGCGCCATGTGTGCAAGAGGGCGTCTACGCTCAGGGAAATAGAGCATGGCTTTGAAAGAAAACACATATGCAAAGGACTACAGGTCTCTAAATTTTACAAAATAAAACCTATAAGCAGTTTTTGATTTCTTACCTTCAAAAACCTTCTAAACCTAAATTTTGTTTAAACATTTTTAATAATAAAAATAACTAAAATTAAAAAAGAACTTTGATACCTTTTATCTCGCAATCTATCAACTTTTGACTAAAGTATATTGCGTTAAACTGTTGTATTTTGATCCAACCAATTTGTGGTATGATTTGTCCAGACCTTTTAGAGACATCATGTATTACGTATATTTTACGTCAAACTGACCCAAAAATAAGGCTGTATTCTTTTTGCAGCAAGGTTCTCCATTGAGAATATGGGACCAGTGCAACACAATGAAAGACTACATCGAAATCTTTGACGGCTGGGGAGCCACTGCAACAACCCTGGCGCATCTATGTAGTGGCGAAACTATTCCAGAGATTATTAGCAGCGGTCCGGAGCTCCTTCTCAAGTTTCATAGTTCACCTTTCGGAAATCCATTCCACGCTTTGCCGTTATCCTATTTACCAGGATTCGAGCTGGAAATAGAAGTAAGTAGGTAAACCTATAATTAACGAGAACAAACTTGGAATTTTCTTTAGTAAACTTAAGTTATTAACACAAAGTGTATTAAGCTGTAAAACTCTTGTTTGCTGAGCTTAATAGTAAACTTCTATAGGCTAATGTTCGTGATTTATTATTTTCGTGGAACAGGGTTGTGAAGTATGCCGTGGAAAATTTCTCCGCAAAATAATTGTTTGGGTAACAAACGACATTTGCGGCGGTAGTAAAAATCTAGCATAAGGACGCATGTAAGGAAATATGTAAGTTTTTGTGCAACATTTTATTTTATGGGATACTTATCGTTATAATTTATGATTCTTTATATATGTACTTTGTGTGTTTACTAAAAATATTACAATATATTACTAATTTTCAATTTACAGAAAGCTAGCTAACTTTTAAACACGATATGCAGATCCATTTTAAAATGGAAGATTTAATTAAAGTCACTTTAACTACACACAACTCCAAAATTCTTGCCCCCCTAGTATTTAAAAATTGAATGCAATTAAAGTTTAAAAGTGTAGTACATTTATTAAATTGCTTTATTGCTAACATTTTGTAGCTTCAAATATTCTTTTTTGCTGCTTATTTTAAAAAAATAATAATAAAAGTAACAAATATGTAAAAAAAGTGAAACCAGTATTTAATTTTTTAAATAAAAAATGTAAGCATACAACATAACAAAACATTAATAATCAGTATGGCCACCCCTTTGCCCAATGAATTGACCAACACGTCTTGGCATACTGCGAATAAGGTTGTCAATATAACCTTGATTCATGTTGTCCCATTGCTCTTGTGCGACCATAAACAGTTCCTGAAAGGTTACAGGAGGTTTTTCCCTTGTTTTTATTGTTCTAGCAATATGGTCCCACACATGTTCAATCGGATTTATGTCTGGCGAGTTCTCAGGGCAGTCCAATTGTTTGATATTTTCTTCTCGAAGCATGTTTTGTAGCCTTTGAGTACGATGTGGCGTGTCATTGTCATCTTTAATAAAATCACCAAATTCGTTGCGCAAGGGTTGAATGATAGGTTCGATAATGTTTTCGGAGTATATAGCAACTGTCATGGTCCGCTCGATAGGAATAAGTGGAGTTCGCCGCCCGTACATTATTCCGCCTCAAAACTTGACAGTCCCTCTTGGTACGAAGCAACTTCTCTAGCAAAAATTAGTCGTTTCAGTCCCCTTTCTCTGCGGCTCTCACTTAGCAGGCCAAATCCTGTCTCATCGGAGAAAAGGACATTTCGTCATTGTTGTAAAAGCCAATTTCTACGCTCCTGACCCCATTGCAATCCTGCAGCAATATGTCAAGGTAAAAGCAGTAGGCACTCTTAAAGGTCTTCTGGCTCTTAAATTGTTAGAATGTAATCGCTTTCGAATTGTACTTATTAAAATTCTTCTCCGGTACGTACGTAAAAAATGAATTCGAAGGGCTGGTACTGTGATTCTCCTATTCCTACGAACATAACCAGTCACATAACGGTCTTCTTTATGTGTGGTTACTCTAGGACTACCAGTTCCTCACCTTCGGTCAACCCCAGCAGTTTCTTCAAACAAAGTTATTATGCGTCTGAGTGGGGTCCTGGGGATGTTAGGACAGTCCGAAATTTGGTGCTTTGACACACCTTTTTGGTGCAAAGCCACTTTTCTTCCTCTGTTAAATGAAGAAATCGGATTTCCCGGCATTCTATACGAAAATTGTTTGTGTGTATTCTTTCGTTTAAAATTTAAAACTGCCATCTTTTAAAGATATCTATTTATTTTCGAACTTTTGCGCTCAATTTTTGTTTATTTCTCGATAAGAATATTTGACATTTAATTGAGAATTTATGTACAAATTTTTGTCGTTCTATAGTTACGGGTAAGTTACGGGTTTAAGAATATACCAGGGGGTCAATAATTTTGGAGGTATGTGTATGTTAAGTTGATTATTAGTGTAGTAAACATTTTCTTATATGCAGGGTTATTCATGGGTGAGTGTTCTACTAAAAGATTTCGAAAACTACTAAAGTTATGTGTCTTTTAAATTTTGGCTCTAAGTATAAGTAATACTGATCTTTATATGGCAAATATATTATCTCTTTGGAGCTTTCGGTTATACCAAAAGTGCGTATCAACTTGCGTATTTATATGGAACCACTATATATAAATTATTTAATTAACCATGTATAAAAATGTAAAATTAATAGTAAATATTTATTATTTATTTTTATGTTTTATAAAATATAAATTTCGCAGCTGTATCCATTTATTTTTGATATTGAATTACCATTAGATTAATACTAAAGTAATTACAAAAGAACCTCAGATCCCTTAACTCACCAGGCTTATTTTATATTAATACAATTTTAAAATAAAAGAAATATACAGGGTGATTAAGAAAGTGATTCTACTGGACAAAAAAAGGGTAAAGCTTCATATAATTTTTTTTCAAAATGTCATTCGGTTTCGAGTTACAAGCCGTCAAAGTTCAAATTTTATTTTGGTTTTTTCGCCATATTTCATTTATTTTTTAACCAATTCAGTTAATATTTGGCACACAAATCGAGCTTTGCAGATTCTAAAATTTTAAGACAAAAGTACTTTTTTAAATACCGCCAGAGGGCACTTTACCTAAAACTTAAAATTTATTTACATCATAACTTTTTATTTTGACAGATATCGCAAAGCTGGGGGCGCCATTTTATAGACAATCAAAACTTAAAAAATAAGGTACTCTTTATTAAAGTCGATAAACCTCACCGTTTAGGCACCAATAGACATCAAAGTTTTCATCAATTTCAATCAAATTACCTACATACATACAGGGTGTCCAGTAACTCAACCGACAAACTTTACAGGGCGATTCTACAACAGAAAATAAGAAAAAAACTTCATATAAACATATGTCCTAAACGTCTTAGTTTTTAAACTACGTTGTGTTAAATATTACAAAAAAACTTTTTTAATTTTTAACACCTTAGTTCAAAAACTAAGACGTTTAAGACATATGTTTATATAAAGTTTTTTTTTTGTAGAATTATTTGGTTAAGTTTGTCGGTTGAGTTACTGGACACCATGTATGTATGTAGGTAATTTGTTTGAAATTGATGAAAACTGACGTCTATTGGTGCTAAACGAGTAAGGTTTATAGACTTTAATAAAGAGTACCTTATTTTTAAATTTTTGATTATCTATAAAATGGCGCCCTAGCTTTGCGATATTTCTCAAAATAAAAAGTTATGATGTAAATAAATTTTAAGTGTTAGGTAAAGTGCCTCTGGCGGTATTTAAAAAGTACTTTGTCTTAAAATTTTAGAGTCTGCAAAGCTTGACTTGTGTGCCAAATATCAACTGAATTGGTTAAAAAATAAATGCAATATGGCGAAAAACCAAAATATAAATTGAATTTTGACGGCTTGTAACTCGAAAACGAATGACATTTTGAAAAATATATATGAAGCTCTACCCTTATTTTGTCAAGTAGAATCACCCTTAAGTTTCGTAATCGATTTTTAAATCACCCTGTATGTTTAACTATACCCATTTATTAATTTTCAGATAATTTTTGTCAATAAAGCATCTCCAACTTATATTGAACCAGGAAAAAGATGCGAATTTTTAGTAACTTCTTTTGAAAATACAACAGGACTTTTAGAAAGTCCCCTTCATTCACTTCCCCCAAATATAACCTGTCACTATCACCTAAGGTAAGAATCATATCTATAAAAAGATATTAAAAATTGTACGTGACTTGTATTACCTGTCACTTACGTAACAAATACAAAAATAATATTATATTTTGAAAAGAAGTAAAAACAATAAAAATG
Organism: Listronotus bonariensis; assembly: GCA_014170235.1. Taxonomy (NCBI): domain Eukaryota; kingdom Metazoa; phylum Arthropoda; class Insecta; order Coleoptera; family Curculionidae; genus Listronotus; species Listronotus bonariensis. The sequence continues at coordinate 58,041 of JACEGR010006574.1, forward strand.
CCAGTCATTTTTAGCTACACTGAAGAATAACTTTTATTGAATTAAATATTTTTCGATAAAACTGTCATAGTAAAATATGTAAGTCCAAAAATCCTTAATGTGGTTCTTTATACTGGGCCAAAAACTGAACTATTTTTTGAATGTATCGAAAATATTGTCGAAGGTAATAAAAAAATGGTTAAAGCCCTTAATATTAATATTAAAAAGTTTATCTTCGAAACTAACTGTTTTGACAACAATCGTTTTTTATGCAAAATCAATCGACAAATTACTTTTGGATACAACTTAAACGTCGAGAAACCTTTTGAAGATGTAGCGCATCCTATTTCCTTTAAAAATATGTATTGAATTTATTTAAATAATGATATATTTGTAGTAAAAATATTAATTGGCTTTTCTCCAGAATAAAATTAAAAATTTTATTTAACATTTTAAGAAAATTAAAACTTTTATACATTATGAAGAACTATTCTGTTCTTACACAATATAATAAAAGTTATTATTACTTTAAAAGAAATTAAATAATGAAATATTCAATATTTAATTACTTACAATACAAAGGTTTCAATCTATAAACAAACGTTCATTAGCACTCGGTTAAAATCATTTTTAATGCAATGAAATAGAATCTTAACAAGACGCCAGAACAAGAACTGGGCCAATGGTTGCGTCTCAATGTCAAACTCTAAAGTATCCATCAGACATTTCATTTTTAATTTTTTTCAGTTTTTTAACAAGTTTATAAGTAAGTTTTGGGTAAACTGTTTACCACATTTTTGGTAAACTATTTACCATATTTTGAGATGCAACCATTGGCCCAGTTCCCGTCTGGCCTTTGGTTAAGATTTTATTTTATTGCATTAAAATGATTTCAACCCAGTGCTAATGAACCTTTGTTTATAGTTTGAAACCTTTGTATTGTAAGTAACTTAATATTGAATATTCCATTATTTTATTTCTTTTAAAGTAATAATAACTTTTATTATATTGTGTAAGAACAGAATAGTTCTTCATAATGTTTAAAAGTTTTAATTTTCTTAAATGGTAA
>JACEGR010006575.1:0-59070 GCA_014170235.1 Listronotus bonariensis
CCTTCCTGACTACCGATCGATCAAAAATTTGGTACAAACTCCTAATCTTGATGACAATATAATATAACATATTTTTTATGATTGTAAATCCTAAATGGCCGCCGATACAGAGAAGAGAGAGAGAGAGAGAATTTGTGAATTATATGAGGCGCGTCAGTATCTGGGACTATTTGGCGCCTTCAATTATGTTTACGTATTTTAAAGTTTGTATCTAGATTTGTGCGTATAGCTGTATTTCTTTAAGAAAACTAACAATATTTTTAATGTTCTGGGCAGAAGGAGCAAGTGCAGATTTCAAATTTGTATCATTAATCTTATGTTTTTTCCGTTGTGGCCTTAGTTCGTTGCAGGTTATAAAAATGTGCTTAATGGTGAGTGTCTGGTTACATTTGTCACATGTTGGTGGGTCTTCAGATCGAAGTAGGTGGGAATGCGTGAGCCAGGAGTGGCCAATCATTAATCGATGGATCACTGTTTGTTCTCTTCTGTTCAGACCAGTGGATATAAGTTCAGAAGGCAAAGTATTTATTATCTCACGCAGTTTATTATTGTTCTCCAACAGGTCCCATTCATGCTTTTTAATGTTTTGTAAGGTGTTGTTTATGAGTGGGAAAAGATCCCTGGAATGGAGTGTGTTTCCATATAATTGGTGGGACAAATTGGGTGATTTTGCTAGGAGGTCGGCCTTTTCATTGCCTGGGATTCCGACGTGACTAGGACATAACAGCTATGTTTTTACCTTTTATATTGCATCGGACAAGTAAATTGTGGATTTCTATTACTATTGGATGCTCAGGGTAGAATTTGGATATGGCTTCTATCGAACTTCTAGAATCAGAGGCTATTAGCCATTTTAATAGCGGGTTTTTAAGGATTTCAGAAAGTGATTCTTTGATAGCTGTTAATTCTGCAGTGAATATGCTACATTGGGGGTTTAGTTTATAGCTATTTGAAAAGGATGTTGAGTAGTAGGCTAATCCAGTTGATGATTTGGTTTTTGATCCATCAGTGTATACAATATTGTAGTCACTGAATTTTGTTTGAATAAGGTCAAAGAAGCTTTTTGATAAGAATAATGGGTTTGTTATTTGTTTGTTGTAGTTACTGAGATTAAGGTTATTTTAGGTATGGGAATGGTCCAGGGAGGAAAGTTATAGGTGGGAGGAGAGTAAAAGGGAGGGAAAAGAAAGATGTTTGTGTGTGAAAAGTTTAGGAAGGCTATATTAGGGCCGTAGGTGTTTTTAGTGTTGTTGAATTTGTTTAATGATACTCTTGGATAGAAGAAATTGTGGTGAAAATGTGTCTGAGGTTTGCACCATAGTTTTGCCGCGTATTTAAGTAACAGGTATAGTCTTCTAATATGTAGGGGGTCTACGCAGGAAAGACAGTTTAGGCTATCAACTGGGCTAGTTCTAAAGGCCCCCAGGGACAGTCTCAGGCTTTGGTTTTGAATTGGGTCGAGGACTTTTTGTACGATACTCTGGCCGAGTTATAGACAATACTGCCGTAGTCGATTTTGGATCTAATAACAGATTTATAGATTGTAATGAGTGATGTAGTATGGGAGCCCCAGGACGTGTTAGAAAGGACCTTTAGAAGGGAAATATCTTTAAGACATTTGGCTTTTAAGTTATGAAGGTGTTCTTTCCAGTTTAGTGTTTGGTCGAAGATCATACCCAGAAATTTAGTGCTATTTTTTAAGGGAATTTGAGTGTTATTAAGGAGAAGGTTATTCATTTTGGAGCAATTTCTTTTTTGCAGAAATGCACTGTTGTAGATTTGTTGGGCGAAAATTGAAATCCATAATTTGAGCTCCATTTTTCTAGGGAGTTCAGGCAGTTCTGTATTTTCCTTTCACATACTCTAGGGCTGGGAGAGGAGTAGTATATAACAAGGTCGTCTCATGGCGTACAGATATTCTTAGGAACATATTTTTGTATGTTGTTGATTGCTATTAGGAAAAGCGTGGGACTCAGAACTGATCCTGGAGGAATACCATTTGGAAGGGAAAAGGAGGAAGAGAGGGAGTTGCCTATTCTTACTTGAAATGTTCTATCAGTTAGAAAGTTTTTAATAAAAATAGGGAGATTTCCCCTTATGTTCCATTCATGTAGAGTCTTTGGTATACCTTTTTTCCAGCAGGTATCAAAGGCGTGCGTAAGATCTAGGAATGAAGCAAGTAGGTGATTTTTGTGGTAGAAGTTTTCTTGGATGTCAATACACATGCCTACTAGGTGGTCAATAGTAGAGAAATCTTTTAGAAATCCTATTTGGTTGGGGTCGAGTAGTTTATTTTTGCCGAGGAACCATTTGAGTCTAAGATTGACCATTCTTTCCATTATTTTGCATAAATGATTGGTTAGTGATATGGGACGGTAACTTTCAACTGATGAATTAGGTTTGCCTGGTTTTAGTATCGGGATTAGGAGTGAGTGTCTCCATGAGGTGGGAAAGCATTGCGAGTTCCAGATGGTGTTGTAAATTTGTAGCAAAAATAAGAGACCTTGTTCTGGTAGATTAGTAATTAGAGGGGTAAGTATTTGGTCTGGGCCTGGTGCGCTATTTCTACAGTTTGATATGGCGTATTTAAGTTCAGGAAGGGTAAAAGGTAGGTTATATGAGTAATCGGTATCGCTAGAAAAATTTAGGTTAATTCTTTCAAGGATTTCTTTGTATCTGCTAAGATTAGGGTCTGTGTCAGGGGATTTAGATATGTTGTGAAAATGTTCTGCAAAAGAGTTTGACATATCTTTGGGATTTTTTACCCATGAACCATTTTGACAAAGGCCAGCTATAAGTCTGGATGGTTTGCCTTTTAGACGATTGATTTTGGTCCACATGTCTTGACTAGTTGTGGAGGAGTTGATGGAAGAAACAAAGTTAATCCAGGATTTGGTTTTTCGTTTTTAATTATTCTTTTGGCTTTTGCTCTGGCTTGTTTAAATTTTATAAAGTTTTCTTGAGATGGATTAAGGACAAGTTAAGTAAAACCCTTTAAAAACAAGGCTTTTTCGCTTTCTATTTATTTTAGTAATTTTAATTAAAAAAGAGGTTTTATTGGATTTTTAAACAATATTTTTAAGTGTAATTATGATCAATTATTAATTAATTAAAATAAAGTGCAACAAACAAAATATCAAATTTAATATCTTTGTCAAAAATGCATACACTCAATGGATTTTTTTCTACGACCACATGTGAAAAAACAACTAACACCCTTTTTTCATTCATAGAAAATGCCTTATATCACATTCCTGTTGCAAAGTACTTTAGAATACTAGTGTTACGATAGTTTATTGTGTAACAAGTTTTGAAAAAGGCTCTTAGAACACAGGTGTGATAGTTTATCGGCACGAGCCATAGGCAAGTGCCGTAAGTCACACGAGTGTGCAATGAGGTGATTTCAAACGTGTTGCACACTATACTTTTTATTTGACTGCATATAACAACTACAACCACAAAAAATAACAATTTGTTGTTAATTTGTTTAATTCCTCAACAATACTATTTAAGTACAATAATAAATTAAACAGGTTTATAAATATTAGTGAAATAACAATAAAATAATTATTGAAGTTATAATAAATTGTAATATTCGAACAGTTTTCCAAATTCATTATTGAAAGGTCTTGTTTCTTCTCATGAATATTCTGATGAATGTGAACTCTGAACTATGTTACTTCTTGGCAAAGGCTGCAACATGGATTTCGAGATAGTGTTATTTTTTTCACCCTTTCGGGGTCATTCCACCCAGGTCCGACGACCGCCCCCTAGGTGGTGCACTGCAGCCTGAAGGCTTATTGTACGTACCTTGACCCCTACTCCTTCCCATTCACACACCATTCATTCCATAACTTGGATGGTTGTTGCTCGGTCCGCATCCCCGAGCAGAACACCGTGTGCCGTTGCCCAAAACACCGCTGGTGCCGGTCACCCATCCAAATTATGGGCGCGCATTTCACTGCTTAACTCCGGAGATCGACGCTTGCCGATACAACCGAAGCCGCCACAAGCGCGCCTCGAGATAATGTTGCTCGACGATGGCTTTACAGACTCCATTATTTTATTAGATATTTGTAGTTTGTTTTCAATTGACTCGCCAACTCTGCAACGGCACTGGAATTCCAGCCCCCATGGCGCTTTAAAGTCAGCAAGTCACCTCCTGCATTAATTAATATTGTGGCCGATGATCGCCGAAAGCAGTGACCAGTGTAGTTTCCTGGATTCGGTTGATTCAGGAATTCAGCTATTTTTCTCGCCATACTTCCTATTTTGTTAATACCAACAACCTGTTTCGTGCATTTGCCGTTGCAATAATTAAGAAAAAACCTTTTTCTGTTATATTTTGGGGACGAAGGCTAAGATATTTTTGCAGATTTCATAAAAAGTATTAGTAATGGTAAACGATCTGGGTAATTTATTTTTTGTGTATTTTATCTCCACTAGTAATGCTGAATCGAAGTCTCTGATATACTCAATCGTTAATCTACAGAGCTCATCCCGCCTACAAGCGCCTGTTAATCCAATTGCCACCCAACGGTCTACAACGTTAAAATATACTATTAGCTCCTAAATAAATAAATTATTATTATCTAAAATAAAATACCTTAACAAGCCAATATTTTTCATCTAAAGCAGTAGATAAAAACCGATGAAAATTATTTTCTGTAAGAATGTTTTACTTCTTTGCAAAATAATTTTTGATTTTCTTTGAGGAAAGCAACCAGTTTTCTTTTAACTTCAGCGTACTTTTCAACATTGGGTATTCGGACCAGAGAGTGGATGGTATTTCTTTAAAAGTTCTTCAAAATAGACTAACGCCGCATTTTCATAGAAGAATATCGCTATTTCCAAAGTGTCGTTAGATTCACTGGTGTGCTCCATATTACGTGGAAAAACACTAAACTAAGGGAAATCTGATTTTTAGGTAAAATTATTTTTCAAATAATATGACAGTGACGAATATGTTACACGGTAACAAGGAAAATAAGACAACCTTAGCAATAATATTAACAGGTGTCCTACTACCTTACCAGTCGTAAGGTAAATTTAAACGTTTTATCTTTCAGGTAAGCGTGTGCAAAGGTTGCACACAGCATGTACAAAACGTCACTTTTAAAATGACTTTGGCGTGCGTTTTTAGGCATTTTACATAGCAGTCCTATAAAATAGTATATTACATTACAAGTGTGGAAACTGACTACTTCCACACAAGAGGGAATATTGTTGCATGAGGCGTCAGGCGAGTGCGACAAACCCACGAGTGTAAAAATAATTTTTAATCAAGTCATGTACACTAATTTTCCTACGACCACAAATTATTTACCAAAAAAAAGTTTGTTTGTCTTTACAGAAAAAGTAAGAAAACAATTGCAACAGTAGTGTGATAGAGGGCATTTTCTATGCATGAAAACAATGTGCTATTTACTATTTTCACTGTCATCTCTGTCATATTGTTATTTAAAATAAAATTTACAGAAAAAGTAAGAAAACAATTGCAACAGTAGTGTGATAGAAGGCATTTTCTATGCATGAAAACAATGTGCTATTTACTATTTTCACTGTCATCTCTGTCATATTGTTATTTAAAATAAAATTTACAGAAAAAGTAAGAAAACAATTGCAACAGTAGTGTGATAGAAGGCATTTTCTATGCATGAAAACAATGTGCTATTTACTATTTTCACTGTCATCTCTGTCATATTGTTATTTAAAATAAATTTGGATATCTCAGGCTGGTAATTAAAACTACAATAGAATACCCATGCAATATTTTTTAAGTAAGGACCTTTTTAAATTCTAAAATAATAATAGCTTTAGAAAGCTACTAGTTAGGTGATTTTCTATAAAAAAATATTGTCAAAAAGTATATTATGCCACAGTAAGGAAAGTATATATCACCCTAATGCTGCCAAGTTTTCAATTGTTTTCCTTTTTTTTTTTTATAACAAACAATTTTATTTTTTGGTAAATAATTTGTGGTCGTAAGATAATAGTGTACATAACTTGTGTGAAAATTACATTCTTAGACTAGTGGGTTTGTCGCTCTAGTGTGAAATTAATAAGTATCCACTCTTTTAGTGTAATATACTATTCTGCAAAAAAATGACTTACTGTGGCAACCGTTTTAAAGTTTTAAATTAATTTTAATTTTCAGGCCGTTAAAAATATAATTTTCAATACTAACCTTTTAATTTTGTGAACAGAATTTGCAAAAATTTAAAATATGATTTTTCTCAAAAAATTACTTCTTTGATTTTTATCTTTAAGTCAAATGCAAATTAATTTTTTTAAATGGTATTAGTGGAAAAACTAATTTTGGTATTACCGAATATATACAGACTGTCCACGAATGGGGTTAACAAGAGAACACAAATGGACCAAAATTTTCATTTTTGAAAAAAGACATTCTTCATAAAAAATTTTGCTTGTAAAAAAATGGGATTCACGATGAGAAAATGTTGATTTTTATACAGGGTTTGCAAAAACTTAGAAACCATGATTTTTCTGCAAGAGTAAACTACCGTTATTTTTCATTTTTAAGCAAAATATCATTTAAAAAATTTATTTAGAATGGCATTTTAAATAACTTTATTAAAGTTACAGGGGTATCAAAAGATTCATGAAACTGATTTTGAAGTTATAAAACATTTATTATTTTAAATTTTTATAATAAAATGACTTAAGACACGTATATAATTTGATTTTTAAACACCTGCTTTCTCTAAATTTCTACAAAACACAATTTTTCTACTCTAAACGCCAGTTTTCGTCAAATTATGGATTTCAATAAAATTTTGTATTATTGTTTTAATCGATTACAAACATGATTTTAAATAAATTTTTCTTATGACATTTTGTTAAAAAATAAAAAATACAGTGTTACTCTTGTATAAAAATCATGTTTTTTAAGTTTTTGCGTATTTTTATAAAAATGACGTTTTTTCGAAAAATAAAATTTTTGGTTCATTTGTCCTCTTGTTAACTCCATTCGTGGACAGTCTGTATATATTTTAATTATATGATTAAAATAATAAAATAAAGTCTAAAAACAACAAATTCCTGGCAGTTCCTTAAAATTCCCTCTTAAATACTTTTTCTCTATATTAAACATATTTGTCAGCTATGAATAAAAATAAAATTAATCAAACAGCTTTAAAGATTTGCTGTTTTAAAAGCTAGTCGTCGGTCTCAATTCAAAGATCGTCAAAGTAATTGGTTAGGGCGCCCCAAAATATAAGTGTTGGCAGGTCAAAATTTTGCAATACTTTCTATTCGTTTTGACGTTTTGAACCTTAAATTATCTCCATGGGTAAACCAGTACAAGGTTAAAAAGTTAATAAACTTATTAGGAAAAGTGATAGAAAGCTTGAAAGATTAAATATTTTAAAATAAATGGTTTAGACAAATTGTGGAGTGCAAGAAGATTTTGTTTTGTTATAATATTTTTAATATTTAAAAACAATTTTTAAAAATAATTGTTTTAAATGTTTTGTCCCTTAAAAATCAAAAGAAAGCTTGTTTAATCTTTGGGCGCAAAATGTTTTTAAAAAATGTTCTATTGGTAAATCATATTTCCTTTATTAGCAAATGTTTTTATTAAAAATGAATTATTAAAAAACAATTTTAGTTTTATTTATTTGTGCATGTGTCTCATTTTGGTTGCAACAGCGGGGTATCTTAGATATTAATAAAGATAGAACCTTGCGGTTTTCGCAACACTTAGCTACTTTTTTGTGAAACAAAAGATGCCAGAAACAAAGCCATTATAGCCATCTTAGTTTTTGAGCTACAGGAAAATTTTGAAATTTATACATTGTCAGGTATCATTTGTATTTTAGTTGGCTGATAATGTATCAAAAGGTAAAAAGAAATTCCTATATTTTCGTAAAATGCAGTGGGGGTCAGAAATAATTTTTACAATTTATTTTTAGCAAATTCTATTTTGTTCATTTTTTATTTAAAAAACACCTATGAATTTACTAACATTTTTAATCAAATCAACACATTTTTTTGTTGAAACTATAGTTTCTAACTTTACAACCCAGAGCAATACATTCATAAAAAAAATATAAAAAAGATTTACAAATTAATAATGTTGCTCGTGTAATTGCTACGTACCTAAAATTATGTAACAAAAACAAAAAAAACCCTAATTAAATGAAATAGCAAAATCTAATTTTGAAATTCGTGACCTCAGCACCACTAAAATAATCAAGTCAGTAAAAACAACTGTTAACTGATTTGTTTGCATGGCCTACTGCAAAATGTTTGAATGTGAATTATAAATATTAAAAATTTTGTCGTTTTTTATAAAAATAAACCCACAGTAGCATATATTTTTAAAAAGCTTGTAAAAAGGCAAATTTATTTTTTGACAAATAAACAAGGTATTTAATTTAAAATAAACCCATCATTAGTCAGTATTTTTAAAACAATAACGTTTAAAAAGATTCTGACTACGCCACTGTATTCTACGTAAAAAGTTATATAAGAAACCGTTTTCATCTTTTTGATACGTTATTAGCCAACTGAACTACAAAGGGTACCCAAAAATGCAAGATTTTCTAAATCGTCCTGTACCTCAGAAACTAAGACGGTTATGGTTATAATGGCTTCATTTATGGCATCTGTTGTTTTACAAAAAGTAGCACAGAGGTCTGCAAAAACCGCAAGGTTCTATTTTTAATTATAACCAAGATACCTTGCTGTTGCGACCAAAATGGAACACCCTGTACATAATAGATAATTTGGAAAATATAAATAGGTGACGAAGACTACAATTTTATTTTTTTCTGTACCTAAATGTCAAGTAATGCCATTAATTAAAATATTTAAGGTTTACGGATTGTTGTATCATTTATTTCAAAATCTGAAAAAAGGAATATCTTTAACAAAGCTTACCATAATTTAAAAACTTGAGGATGATAACACTTTTAACCCAATCTAATCCAGTGGAATGTGTTTCCCTTAATCCAAAGGTCTTTTCCATATGCACGCCAAATTAATTTTATTCGGATTTTTGCTAAAACAAACCTTTGGACAGTGGACCAAAGTATTAAGAAAAGTAGTAAAACATTATTATATTTATAATAAAGTTAAAAGAAAAGTAAACGTTGTAAAAAATAATATTTGTCTTTAGTCAAATAGCAATTTATCAAAGATGTACATACAGAGATGTCGATACCTAGAATCTAAAGATCACAATAATGATAAAGATACATTTAAAAATCTGTTTTATGAATCGCCATCAAAAATTTTTTAGATCCAACATTTGCTTTTCCCTTTACAATTTTAACAAAGATTAAAAAACTTAGAAAACAACCCAAAGTAAAACCAGAATTTTAAAAATAAAAAAAATACTAAATTTTAAGGCAATTAGGCGCCTCCAGCATAAATAAATATTTTTGTCCAAATTAGGATGTTTGCCACTGATTTTGGCAAAGTGCTTTTGAGATAAGTTAAATAAAAACAACTTGCTAAATTTACATGGAAAACATATAATGCCTTTAATTATTATTAATATCCGATAGATCATTCAAAAACCAAGTGGCATTTGTTTTAATATTTTTATAGAATTATTATAATTTATGGTTTTTTTATTATCTAAAACAACAACATATAATTTTTCATAAATAAATGACAAAATGGGTCGCATATGACCCCAGAAACAATGATTCGTATTTTAAAGTGCAAACATCAAAAACCCTATGTAGTTTCTTTTCGTTGGTTGTTCTATAAACTAACGGATGATTTTTTATAGTAAAAGAAAATCTATTTTCAAACATTTTGTTAGATTCTCCTTATTATTCTTAAAGCATTACTTGTGTGCAGTAAAGCATTAGGTCTTACATTTTTCGTTTTATCAGTCTGTTTGGTATATTTTTGTGCTTTTAAAAAGTGTATTATATTTCTTCGTAGTATGAGTAACTTTATGCAGCATATTGTCGTCAAAATAAAATTTTCCCTCCCTACTTAGTTTTTGTCCCTTTAGGTTCAGGAAAAAGCCGAATCAATTTTTTTCCTGTCCGTAACGTTTAGAGTGTCATCTGTAACCACTGCTTTGCCAAATCACTTTGTTGTAGATGTGCTAAAGGTACTTTATAGTCACACTTTTTAGTTGGTTTTCATACTATTTCGGCTGCCTCCACTTCGCAAATACCAACACGGGTCGCCGGCGACCCTAAACACCTATAATTTAGGCAATAAACTTCTGCGGCATACGGTATTTGCTCTGGTAATTGTAACAGCCCAGCTACAAAGGTAGGTGTAGCAGCAAGATTAGTCAACTTTTGTAAAAAATACGTGTAAATTATTATTTGGTGGGGTCACCGGCGACCCCGTGTTGCCATGTTAGGGTTAATAATAAGAAAACAAGAACAAACACTAAATTAAATAAAATTTATAAGTTACTTGACAAATTTTACTTATTTGTGATAGTTTTTGACTTGACTAAGTTTTAACTTTTGTCGTTGGTCGTTCGCAGATTTTGATCGACCAACAATTTACGGGAAGACGGACGGGACGGCGGCAACAAAATGGCAACGTCAACAATACGTACAGTTTTTAAGTCGCTAAATATTAAGTATGACTCTCGACTACAACTTTAACCCATCTGCGGTATGTTCACATTTTTATCTCTATTTTAACGTTATGAAGTGATTTTAATTAGACAAAAACGCAACATTTTCATTTATATTCGTCCGTCATAAAAACATCTTATAATAACCTAATAATAAATTTAAAAAAAGCCTAAATGCAGCAGTTTAAATTAAAGTATATTTAATTTTCTTTACAAATAGAAAGTATTTGCTGACTGTTTTTAAAGCCACCTATTCTTGGTTTTCCTGTAGGTTTTGGACTCAATAATAAAATAAGGTCCCTGTATTGCCCTACAGATTTCTATTTCCAACCACTGTAAATTATTTTGTTCGTTTTTAGTTCAAATTCACATGTTTAACCATTCGAGCAACAAGATAACCTTTAAATAATTGCTCCTTTGATTTAAATTGCGTTTTAAAAGACCCTTTTTTAATTACTATTAAATTATTCCAGTCTTTTAATTAAAAACACATAACATTTGTTCTGAACCCGTTGGGTAATTAGCCGGAAAAATAAAATGAAGTTTACTGAAGATAGATTCGCAGGGAGGGAAACATGTGATTGGATTCTGTGGGTTTTTCGAATATTTATGTTAATGTTTTCTCTTAGATGGATAAACCGTTTTATTTCTTTTTACCCTTAAGTTTATGGACAGTATAAGTTAACCTTCCTATAAAAGTTAAAGAACATAATAAACTTGTTTTAAAATTTAAATTATCTTCTAAAAATGAAAAGAGAAAACTCCTTACTGCTTGTAATTTCCTTGCACTTCAAGAGCGCATCTGTCGGAGCACTGTCTGATCTGGAGATGCCCTTCTTAAGGAATTTTTGAAGTTTTTGTTATCGTCCACACCGTACTGATGAGAACCAAAATAGTTCGAAAGCGGTCTGTGGTTGGCGATCTCAATAAGCTCTAAAAGAAATACCTTTAGCTAGTGTAAAAATCTGCATCTCCAGATCGGGCAGTTCTCCGACAGATGCGCCCTTGCAGTGCAAGAAAATTACAAGCAGTAAGGAGTGTTATTCCTTTTCATTTTTGTTAAATAATTTTCGACTGCTTTTTAAGAATAATTCTTCGTTAACTAGGATATTTTGTTTTTTACTAAGTTAAGTTAAGTTTTGATGGAATTAAAGGATTTTTTTATTTTGTTATTTGACCGGCACATGAATTTTCGCAACTTTGTTGTTTTAAAGGTAGGTACAAAAATTAATTGTGTTTTTTAAGTGTTTTTTGCACCTTATAACGCAGTCTTATAAATAATTCTATTAGCCATTGACTCAACTGGGATAAGCTCGTAGGGTAATTCTCTATTGTCAGAAATAGCATTGAACTTTTTGATGTTTGTGTTAAACGAGAACGAAAATAACCCTGAACACGTAAAATTTAACACAGAAATATGTTTCCCTAAAACTATAATTGAATTGTTTTAGTTTTTTTTTGTAGGTGTACAAATAATGCAATTATAAGGGGTGACTCGTTTAAACTGGAATGCACCATATACGAATCTTTCAATTTATCATTTAATAAAAAACTACCACATCTGTATAAGATTTTAAGGACTCTTATATGGAATAAATAGATTACCACCTGAGCAAAAAAATCTATCCCAATGATTTCATACATAAATTAAACATCTAATAAGATTAGAGGTATGGATAATAAGTACAAAATAAACCCGTTTTTAATTTTGCATTAACACATAGAACCTTTTAATCAAATCTAAACTTATACTTCGGCCACTATAAATTGATAATAAATACCTAGTAAGTAACTCCAGTTACTGTAGTTTTTAACAAATAAAATACATTTTTTGTTAGGCGTATTTCTCAATTTATAGTAAATAGAGTAAAACTAAAATCTGTGTCATGTGTATCTACATTGGTAAAACGAACGTCCTTTAAAAGTAATATTTGTAAAACATAGAAAATATACACATTAAATGGGGCAAATTCTAAAGTCAGAGATAGCTCACCATAATCAGTAAAAAGAAAAATATTATTATGTGATTTGAAGCACAGCCTGGCTGTATCGTTTTACATCATTTTCTCCATTAAAAACAAAAAGTTTATCCTTTTATCGAAAACACATTTACTATTTTACAAACTAGCAACTAAAAAAATATATATAATCTAAATAATCAGTTTAAATATTGATATCTGAGTATGTCGTATTTTATGCAAGATAAGTTTTGTGATAAATTTATTTGAATAAGTTTTGGTGTAAGGGTTAACATAATTAATAGCTCTACACATCTCTAAGATATTAGCAATAAGACCGGACCTGAAATGGTAATAAGGTCTAATCAATAGATTGAAACAGTGTAGCCATATCTGCATGCACACACACGAATTTCGGGGACCGACCGTCAAGACCCTGGGGCTACCGGAAACGGAAGGGACCAGCCGGGAGGTGGAATAAGAAATTGATTGTACTACAATAGAAGTAGACCAGTCTGTTTAAATTTACAACAGTTATTTGAAATATAAAGTCTGGGGCTATTTCCGTAATGTTTGATTATAATAGTAAGATTTTTGTTCTGTGGATTTTTTTAGGCTGGATGAAAATTAGGAATTCATAAGAAAGCAAATTATAGACTGTTTTATTGCCAAACCTATTTTTTCCGAATCTTTAATGTCCTTACAAAGGGCGGAAAAAGGGAGAGGGTGATATAGGGTCTATGATACTCCCAAATAGGAGTGCAACATTTAAAACATATTTGAAGCCGTTTTTTTGTGTGCAGAATAAATAATTGTTATGATACTGCAATTTATTGTATAAATAAAAATGTGTTTTGACTTTTGATAAATTGTGATGGCCCAGTGTTTAGAAATTGGTAAACCATAGTTTTATTTACCAATTTGATATTTTTAAAAGTTAATTTCCTAACAAGGCAATGTTTTCTTTTTTTAAAGAATATTAGAAGAGTGTGCAAATACCCAAGCAGCAAACATACGTCATTATGACGTTATTTTTAAGTCATTTTTGTTCATAGGACGCCATTAGACCAAAATTATGACGTCATTTTACCGTCATTTAATTGAGGTGTTTTTGACGTCGTTAAAGTGACGTCTTTTTGACGTCATTTTTTGTCATACTAGCTCATAAAAATCTAATGACTTCATGTTTAGAAAACCCGCCAGAAAAATTTTGTGACATTTTATGATTCGTGTCAAAATCCAACCGAAATATCACATTACAGAAAAATAAGACTAATAATTTTACAAAATTGAAATAGGACCGATGAGACCAAAATAGTTCGAGACCGGTCTGCGGTTGGTGATCTCAATTAGATTTGAAAGAAATATCTTTGGCCAGTGTAAAAATTTGCATCTCCAGGTTGGACAGTGTCCCGAGAGATGCGACCTTGCATCACTTGCACGCAGGGAAATTGCAAGCAGTAAAGAGTTTTTCCTATTTCAATTTTTAAATAAAATATCATATCAATTTAGCTTAAAAAAAGTATATACGTCAATTTTTTGTCATCTTAAAGACGTCATTATGACGTCATTAACAGGACGTCTTTTGTCTGTGACTTGGGGAGGTCAATTTAACGTCATTTTGTCGTCATCTTATGATGTCTTTGCTGACCAAATGTGACCAAAAATGACTAAAAAGAGACGTTAATAGGACGTCAGCTTGCTGGTTAGGTAGTGGGTAAAATTATATAATATAAAAATATATGATATTAAATATAATATAGAACCCTACAATAGGCACTTTAAAAAACAAGAGTCCAGGCTTAAAGATTTTGGTAAAGACTTAGTCTATAAAATAATAATGTATTTACAATGTTTAAGGTATGGTTTACTAATTTATAAATAACGTAAGAAAGCGTTGTCCTTATTACTGTTATTATGTATTCTTACATATTTGTATTTGGTATGGCAAATCAAAAAAAGTGTATTAAAAACATACATTTTAATTTTACCAGAAAAGCTTTTAAAAAATGAGAATAAACTTACCTAAAATAATGTTCTTTTTTAAAAATAATCGGGTAATTTTTTGTGTTTTTATATAAAAAAATAGTAATAAAAAAATTAAGATATACTTTTTTTAATATTAAATTAAATAACAAGATGATAATACACCTAAAAATAAATTAAAATAAGCTGAAATTCTTTTTCATTTTTTTAAGTTAATTTATGAAAAAAAAATAAATAAATAAATTAGTAGTGTCATGTAGAATAAAAAAATATAATATACAGAATATATAAAAAATATTTTTATTTTAATTAACCATTGTCTCAATGCATCTCTGTTTTTAAGGCATTTTTTTTATTCTGAAAGCAAATAGGTAAATGTCGCTTCCAATTGGGATCTCAGGCTTATACGGCCAGCTACTAAACCTAGCTAGTTAAAACAAAAAAAACATAAAAATACAAAATAGAAGTAAAAAAACCTTTTAGTTATAATATAAAATACAATAAAAAGTATAGTAAAATATAATACATAATTGTATTTTCATTAAAGTCCTTTTACTATGACTAATATAAAATAAGAAACTGATTGTACTCTCTTATTCCTGCTGCTGAATATGTATTCAAGGATTTGCCGTCCTTCTCGCGGTCGCCTTACAGGAATGGAGATCTCGTGATATGTGGCCGGGCTACCAAGATATTTATGTTTTGCTTAATAATGTATGTTGTCTGAGATTGAAAGCTGCACAGTGTTTAGTCTGCGTTGATGGATTGCATTATTATACGATTTAGTATTTGTGGTGGAAAATTTAGACTAGGAATTCTGGAATTGATAGATTATTTAGCTGCATACGTAACGTATTCAATATTCTGGTCTCTAAAAATTTTTATATTTATTTTTGAAAACGAAAAAAACAGTTTATTAAAAGTGTCTTAAAGATAATAAAAAATAAAGAAAGAAAATACCATATACCACATTTAAATGGCATAAATAAATTTAAAAATAATTAAAAACACAAAATAACGCCAATGAAAATTACGAAAATGTGTTTTGCGATAAAAATAAAACAATGCCTAAGAAAAAGAAACCAGAGTGTACTTGTAATCGAGTATTAGACACTTGACAGTAGCTGTAGTCACATAGCAATTTTTATTTCAATTGATTTTTAAAGTTGTTAAGGACCCAATTTTTAATTTTTATGAGTTTTGGTTTAACAAAAAGATAGTTTTTTTTATTCTCCTCCCTGTTGTTTTTCCAGACCATTAGATTTACCTTAAAATTATATTCATAGTATTTATATCTGAAATGTACAGCGGTTTTTAAAAGTAGTGTCACAAAAGCATTTAATTAAATGAGCTTTGGTAGACCATAATAGGGTAAACCCGGGAGAGATGCCATATGTTTTTTCAAAATCACATTTTACACTCATTTTATAACCGACCTGTACTTTAATGGTATAACAAGATAGGTCATAGTTTGTCTTAGATAATCCATACTAAAGGACCCGCTATAGGACCTTAGCTTTAGCAATAAATATTTGTTAATAAAAAGTTAGATATGGCATCTTACCCGGCATATATGGGAAAGACGCCACCAAGCTAACGGGTGAGATGCCATGTTGAAATAAATGCACATTTTTACAACAAAATCTTTAATGTGTCGTATTGAATATAAAATAAACGCGCTAGCATATTTTTTTGGTTTCTAAACACAAAAACCGTAATTCGAACTTATTTTTTGATTGTAAGTAAACATTTGGAACATTTCTCGCAAATATTCTGGAATTTAGAACAAGACTCGTGAAGCCATTGTTTGCAATGAACACACTGCAGCCAATCGTCCTTTTTTTAGTTAGGGCATATTCTTCTCCACAGCCTGAAATGCAAAAAATAGAGTTAACAGTAGGTACACGCAAAAAAGAAGTATTACCTTGACAACAACACTTATTATCTTCTTCCATCTCGTTTTCAGAATCTGATGTAGAAGGAATTGTAAATGACTCATCTGTAGAGGATTCACTATCACTCTGTATTTTTTTCTATGCTTCTTAGTACCCTTGGTTATAACTTTCTGTAGCCCGGATACTCCAGGTTTCACGTCAATTGCATTATTTTTTTACTGAGTTTGGGTGTATTTTTCGGAAGGCCACTCTTAATCTTCTTTATTTCTTGCTTTTTCATTAGAGTAGCAGCTCGTTTTCTTTTGCTTTCAATATGTTCTTCTGATGTTAATATTTCGGCCACTTTTGAACTTCTTTTTTTACTTGGTCGATTTTTGCAGGAATTGGTGACACTACATTTAAAATTTTACCAGGCGTATTATCTGAATTGTCATTATTGTTGATTGGCTGCAGATCATTTTCACCAGTAATAATATTGGTAGAAGTTTCTAAGTCGATTTCAGCTTCGCGACTTTGGACGATAGGAGACCTGTCACGATTATCAGATTCGTTCATAAAAGCGTATTCGGGAATGGCTTGTGGACTAAGAGGAAAAATACCTGAAATTTAAAGCCGAATTAAGTTAAAGCCTCATATTTTAAAATTTACAAGAGTTCATACCTGTGGACTTAAAACCAGATACTGCATTCTGGACCGACGCAGCTTTACCCCAAGCTTCATTTAAAAGTTGTCCAAAATGTAAGCGAGTGATTGTTCTATTACTCTTCGATTTCACCCAAGTTTGGCACGCTTGATAGTAAGCTGCTTTCAGGGATTTGAAAACACTTCTGTCCAGCGGTTGCAAATAATGTGTTGTATGAGGTGGTAGGCATAATAAAATCACATCATTTGCTTCAGCGTATTCGAGTGTTTCCACGGAATTGCAGTGAGATCCATGCCCATCTAATATCAAAACCACTTTCCCTGGAACCTTTCTAGGGACGAAATGGTCTCTGAACCAGATAAAAATAGCTCGGAATTAATGTATGCCGATTTCTGAGACATATATACCACAGACCCTGGTGGCATATTATCTTCAAACTCTGACTTTTGTTTTTTCCCTTAAAAATGCAGACCGGTGGAAGAAACTGACCTTCAGCATTGCAACAAGCAACCACTGTAATAGTTTCTCCTTTTTCTTGAGCCGTTATATTAACAACTGCCTTGGAGCCTTTTTCTGCTAATACCATGCCAGGTCTATTGTTAAGCTGAAGGCCAGTTTCATCCATATTGTAAATATGGGAGGGCTTATCCAGTAGATCGTTTTCTTCTAATACGTGGCCCAAAAGATCAAAATAGTTGCCGACGATTTCTTTATTCATGCCTAGAACTCGGTGTCGTGATACGCCTTCTGCCTTGCGCACAGACAAATCAGGATGCCTTTTTAAGAACGCATGTAACCAATCGTAGCCCGCTTTTCGTTTCTCCAAATTAAATTTTTTAGTTTTATTTAACTTCTCACTTAAAAGGAAAGCCATTTCTCTTACATCCGTGGCTGTGGGAGCAAAACCACAATGCTGAAGTTTCTTAATATGTGTGACTAACTTATTCTCAGCATCTTCTCCCAAGAAACTGTCTGGTCCCATTCTTTTCTTTTCTGTATTATTTTTCTCAATCCTCCTTTTTAAAGTTCTATAGGGAATCTTAAAATTCTTGGCGGCTTCCCATGTATTCATCACACCTCTGGAAATATTATCGACGGCTGAATTCAAATCCTCTTGCGTCCAACTACCACGAGATGGGCATTTTCTCACATAAAATGTAGGCATATTCCTAAAAATAAAAATATTTCTAAGAGGCGACTTACCCTGAATGACAAATGGCATCTATCCCAATTTTCCGGGAGAGATGCCACTTTGATTTTAAAATTGGCGGTTGTAGGTACACTATCATACGATACACAAAACCTAACCTCAATGATGCAATTACAAAGCCAAATTAATATAATGCCTATTTATTTGTAAATAAAGAAGTAGCGACATTACTTACCGGCACAATAGAAAATTTCACAATAGTACGATGCAAGTAAGTGTCAATAACTTTGGGATCGGTGATAAATATTGATGCTGCCGTACAGTCACGTTCGCGTCTTTCAACAAACTGTCGATGTACATGTGTTTTAATGGCGGCGAAGTTTTACGTTCATAATAATCGGAATGTGGCATCTCTCCCGAACCGGCATCTCTCCCGGGTTTACCCTACTGCAGCTTGCAGGGGCGGTCATATCAACTTTCCGAGGGGGTCATATCATCATTAATACCCATATTTGCAATTAGATGTGTTTAGGTAAAAAAAAATAATCGGTTACAATGGATGTGGAATAATAGGGGGGACCATGGCCCCCATGCCCACCCCTTAATGACCGGCCCTGACAGCTTGGACCATATTAAAATGTAGCATACGGCGATATTAAAGGAAGGTTTAATATCTTATAATGAGTTTTACATTGTTTTACCGTGACGGTCGACGACAATAAGATTTTTCATATTTGAAAAAAAATTGAACAACTCGCAGTATTTTCAAAAATAGAATATAAACAGCATATTTTTATTTGTCCATTGTATAAAGGAATTATTTATCTTTTAGTCTTTTATGTAGATTATATATATTTAGTCTAACTGGATGTATTCTATATTGAGTTGGTAACGAAAATTAACTAAACCCCCAAAAACTCAAAAATTCAAATAAATGTTAACTCTAAGAACTATGTTCAGTTATAAAATAAAAGTTTAAAAAATAAAATATAACATACTGCCAAATTATAGATTCGTATTTTTAGGTAATTTTATCTTAATAACGTTAGCAGACTTGGCACTAAAACGTTAATATTTTTTTTGGTTCTTTTAAGATTTTGTTTTATTTGCCTAGCTGAGCAGGCCCAGTCCTTTATACCTTAGGACTGGTACTAAGGAGGTCCCATTTTTCGTTTATTCAAGAGTCGCCTCGAACAACGTTGTAACTCGCAAATGGTGTAAAATGGATTTAATAAAATTATGAAATAATGTTGTATAGCACTTTATATAACTGTCTAATAGGGTGGAGATTACTTATTAAAAAAGAAAATTTAAAAAACGGTATTACTTAGCATCTTGAAATAATCCTCGGCTGTTTTCGTCACTGGCTGCGACTTACCAAACCAACTTCCGTAGAGTTCACTCAGCTCGGACAAATACATCCAACATCAAATGTAATACTATTAGGTACCATGATCTGCCTTGCTAACATTTTAAATTACAATACAGCTTTTATAAAAAATGGTTTTTAATTAATTAACTTTACAGTTAGCAAACTTATTTTAAAGCAGGAATTAAAAATAATATATATTTTTTTTTGATAAATTATCAATTTAAAGTTTCGACACCATCGAGTTTCAGATATCTTTTACAAATAACTTTTTTAGACATTATGTCAGCCAAGCTTATTTTTTAATATTTTAATTTAATTTTTATTACTTATTTTCACAACCGTCGCTCATAAGCCGAAGGTCATTATGGATCTTTATGTTACGGGATAAGCAGAGGTGATTACTAAAACATTTTTAAAAATAATTTTAGGAATAGTTTTTTATGTCCAATAATAATTTTTTAATCGGAAAATTAAGTGCTAACGTAGGTATATACGTATTTCTTATAATTGACCCTGTTTTATGGCTCATTAAGATTAAGACCTTTAGGGTTCCACTTAAATCCAAGATATACACCGTATTTATAATAATATCCAAAGGCCATTCTAACTTATTCCCCTTGCTCCTTTGAGATTATATTGTGTATGAAAAGGGCGCTAAGGATCTCATGCGAGCCCTGTAACCGCAGTTAGCAGGACGGGACCTTGCGCGTATAATTATCCCGCAGGATTCAAAACATGCAGATTTCCTTGTTATAGTTTGGGAATATAAGGACACCATAAACTATCTTAAATAGTCGTTATAAAAATCATTCTAATCACAAATGTAACTTGTATGATTAGATTATATTAAAAAAAATCCTAGCCTCTTTTAAATAAAATTTACATAACTTTTATCCCTAATTTTTGATTAATTTTTATTAAAAAGTTAATTTTATATTCTAAAAGTAAACTCGTGATTCGGCTACTTTAATAGGTGTTATTGAATTTTAAAAACTTTTAGACCACATAAATCAAATTTTTAGCAAGAAATGACAGATGTAAAAGTCAAACTGAAAGTTGGACGCCAAAAATAAATTAAATTGAAAGAAGGATCTTGTGGCACATTATTTTTGAGCTCCTGACAAGTACTTTATAACCCTAAAACATAAAGTTAATATCTTTACCCACTACAAAATGGCGGTATTTTAACAATTACCCTAATACCTGATTTGGATAGCCATATTTTCGAAACTAATAAAATTAGATATACCCTATGTGGTATTTTCTTAAAGCTCTTTTAACCCTTAACAAGTGACATGGAGTCTACCAAACTCTGAAAATTTTATTTTGGCGTATATCTACCACCACAATAGTAAATAAAATCTACCGTTTATGGTACCTTCTTCGAACGTACCTAGTTTGGTAGTAGGTGCTTAAAAGGCAGCGTTTATCTGTTTTAAAGTTGAGTAAGTTAAGGAAGTCTCCCATACTTCATGTCATAACGTGTGTAACAAAAATAATTATTTTAATTACTATGGCCTAGTTGCGATTAAATTTAGCATTAACTTTTTTATCATGTGTACGTAGATGTGTAATGTAAGTTGATTTTATATTATTGAAAACTAAGTTGATATGTTTGTTAAAGATTGGATGATTAGAAGGTTTAATATGGCAAACTTAAGAAAAGATAGACTAAGTATCCATTGTATTTTAATCATTCCTGAAAGTGATGTTCTTGAAAAAATAACTTGCAAAAGAAAGACAGCATTTTTGTGCTTTAGCGGCAAAAAATCTATTTGCTTGCAGTGTTAAAAAAATACTGCCTCTCTTGTTGCAATAGCGATATGGATGTATAAATTATTCACTATATTTTACATTTTGCACGTTATTTACCTCCGAGCCAAAAGTTATTATTACTGATTTTTTTACTTTTAATTACCGTTGAAAATCCATTTATACCCAAAATAACGATTTGACCTGTATTTCATGATAAGTTTTCATGAAGTTTAATATTATTTAAAAGGACAACATTTTTATTTAACTTTTTTAGTTTAGACTTTTTTAAGTGTTTAATAATGTATTTTTCCTCTTTTATTTTATATATGTTTAAAATAAGAGAGGGTGTTTCAAAACAAATGCAAAAAACTTTAGGAGGTGATTTCTTCTTTAGTATAAAGGGTAGTTTGCTTTATTAGCATGGGGTCAAAACTTAACCATTAGGGAGATATCGCAAAAAAATTTAACAAAAGAATATTTTTATGTTGTTGCTTAATAGTCGATTAAAATGTTACATTATGGGTGACAATTTCCATCCATTTCAATCCATAAGAGGACGCAATTTTATTTTTTAGTTGTTATGGGGAGGCCAAAGTAAAGTTACATACAAGTTTGTGGGTTCGCCACTCTTGTCCTGCGACCGCCATCTTAAAAAAGAGGTGCAAATGGTTATTATTAATTATATGAAAAACTATTGGTCACACAAAAAAATAATATATATAAAACATTTTTTGTTGCAAATTATTATTTTTTAATTTTGGTTAGGTTAATTTTTTTCTAAGATTAAAAATTAAAAAGTTATTAACGAAAATAAGGGCCATTCGTAAATCAATTTTTTTAATCTGTATAACTTTTTTCTGTTCATTTTGCAAAAAAATGACACCAAAGAATTTTTATAAATGATCTTCAAAAAATAATTTTGGTTTCGTAACTTTTTATCGTCCGATAAAAAATAACAGTAATCAATCAATCAAAAGTAAATACCTTTGTTTACAGTGTAGTCGAGCGGGTTGGAATAAATTCATTAAAAATTCAGTGGTTTGTTTTTGGAAAAACATTGGAACACTTAATTTTTGTTTTAGGCTGCGGTGTTTTTATAGTATAGTGACCCACATATAAGAAATGAGCATCAGGCTTATTTTTTTAAATAAAAACACCTACTTTTTATTACATTTTTAAAATTTTCATCAAATTCTAACTAGGTACATTTTGTGTACGTGTAAGCGTTTTTCTTAAAAACAAATCCCTTAATATTAAATACATTTTTTAACTTTTAAATATTGCATAAATTTAATAGTAAATTTCTTGATAAATGTTAACTTTAGGTATAAGACATGGTACATAAAAACAGTTAGAATTTAATGTAGAATTTAAAAATGTAATTAAAAATAGGTGTTCCTATTTAAAAAATAAAGTTTATGGTCATTGCTTATTTGTGGGCCACCCTGTATACATGATTTTACTGTAAAAGACACCGTAGTCAAAAACAAAAATCAACGTGTTCCAACGTTTAAAAAACAAAGCACTAAATGTTTTATAAATTTATTTCAACCCGTTCAACTACATTGTAAACAAAGGGGTTGACAAATTTCAAAAATTAATATCTAGTTTTGTTTATAATTTTGTTACATTTTATCAAACGATGAAAAGTTATAAAACCACCTAAATTATTTTTTGAATGTTATTCCATAAAAATGCAAAACTGTAATTTTTTCGCACAATAAATGGAAAAAAATTATTACGGTTAAAAAAATGTTACACAAGTGGCCCTAATTTTTGTAAATAACTTTTTATTTTTAGTGTCAGAAAAAAATAACAAAAACAAAATTAAAGAGAATTTAATTTGCAACAAAAATTAGTTTATAGTTTTTTTGTATGACCAATAGTTTTTATATAAATAATAATAACCATTTGCACCTCTTTATCAAGATGGCGGCCGCTGGACAAGAGTGGCGACCCCACAAACTTGAATTTAACTTTACTCTTACCCCCTTTGATAACTAAGAAATAAAATTGCTTGCTAAGGCTATAAAAATGTAACATTTCAATGAACTATAAAACAAAATGATAATTGTATTTAAACTACCAAGTTATGTAAAATTAAGCCATATTACAAATGCCTTCATAGGTGACAGCAGAAAAATAGATTTTTTTATAAAATAAATTTCTTTGTCCCGGCAAGTTATAATTTACATTTTATATTTTATTTGAAATTGGTAAATTTAACAACAAAAATACAGGAGTTAAAAAGGTTTCCTAATAAACCAGTCTATTCAAATATATAGTTTTCGAGGTCATTGCGTAAGTGTCTCTTTAAATTCCATTAAATCTAAAAAGTGCAAAAATATCTGGAAAGTGTATTTTTATAATAATAATATTTTCGTAAAATTTCATTATTCTAGCGCTTTTTGTTTTTAGGAAAAAAATTAAAATCCTATTTTTTCGCTATGTTTATACCGCAATATCTCCCTAATCAAGGAATCACCTCCTAAAATTTTCTGCATTTGTTTAGAAACACCCTGTATAAAGGTTAAGCTAAATAACATAACACCTAGGCAATGTGAGAAAAAGAGGCAATCTAACTAAATCCCGGCATGTAAACATGCGTCACTACTACTACTGCTTGTTGTGTTATTCTATTACTCGCCGATGTACCAAAACTGCTTGCTCAAGCAGTATACACCTCTTGTGTTAAAACACCACAAAAAATATATGTTATAATATTGTTAATTACCATATAGGAAATCTCAGGAGTTTGACAAAAAATTTAGAAGTCACCAGTTAAGGGTTTAAGACATTTTAAATGGCATATATTTTTTAATAAGGCACCCTGTATACTATATCATCAATAAAAAAATAATAAAAGTATCTTTAAGAAAATACCATAATTAGGACATCTAACCTTATTAGTTTTGGAAATATGGCCATCCAAATCAGGTATTCGGGTAATTTTCAAAGTACCGTCAGTTTGTAGTAGGTAAAGAAGCTTTAGAACGATGTGCCACCAGACCCTTCTCTTCATTTTTTTTTAATGGCGCTTAACTCTCAGTTTGACATTATTCTGTCATTTCTCGCCAAAAATTCGGTTTATGTGGTCTTACTAAGTCATTATACTTGTCAGAAAAGATACCTAACAATTCTAAAGCTAGGAGGGGGGTCCTGCTTTTAGACAAGCACTGTATACATAACAATGTTTAACCGTGGTTTTTATTTTGGTGTTACGTTATACACTGCTGTATGGTGCAAATGTAGTACAGCGTAATTTTTTGGAATAAGGACATTCTTTTGGCTCTTTCAGATTTTTGAGATACAAAATTTATTTTGTTACAAAAATTGCGCTTTTGCTATTATTTGTCTTCCGGCAGGGGTAGGAGCTGTAAGAAATTAAACTCTACTCTATGTCCGTGACATATTTTACTTAAAAAGGCAGTGTAGAAGTTGATTTAAGCAGTCGTTTTCGATCTCGATAAATATCTACTCGAATTTAAAAAAATTACAATTTTTTATGGTCTGGTCTAAATTACACAGGGTATTTTATAATAGGGCGATAAGCCTTAAAGACGAAAATTCTGGAGTTGTTTTGGAAAAAAAAGGTTCAAATAAACTTATGTTCCAAATAATGTAACTACTAGTTTTTTTAAACTTTACCACCCTGTATCTCAGAGGTTAAGCCTTTTTGGATACAGGTTACTTCAATTTTTTCTTTCTCATTTTATTTCGAATCACTATTCCTTACTCTTCCAGCAACAATTGAAATATAAAAGTTTCCATATTATAAAGATTGTGTTTTTTTGTCTTTACGTTAAACATAAGTCAAATTTTCTTGCTAACCGTATTCGTCTCAGTGGTTTAAACCGTACTTAAAAATGACAATATATATATATATGAGAATCAAGAAAATGTAGGTTTTCAAACCATTGCATCACAGCCCAATAAATTTTTAAGTTATGACAATGATTTTAATTTTTAAGGGTAAATATGTACGTTAGTTTACACCCAATATAAACATTTTTCACTTGCCATGTAAAAAGTTTACAAGAAATTACCGAAAAATGTTTTTAATGAGTACGATGCATACGCCCGCCCGACAGAGATAAGTATATTGTTTTAAACCATTGTCCGGGATGTATTCAAACACGGTTAAATACGCGGCGTACATGACGTCACCGTTTAACAGAAAAATGTAATGTTTTTAAAAATGTTTTGAACCGTATTAACAACAAAAAATGGTTATAGCTATTTTTGCATTTCGCGTTATTCACCGTGGACCCGGTTCACCCACTTTGAGTAGTTTATGTGAGGCAGGCAAAATGCGTCAGTGACTAGGATTCTGGTGAATGACTTGAAAAGCCGCGTCAGTGACTAGGATCCTGGTGAATGACTTGAAAAGCAGAACCAATAGTAAAACTTTACCGCAATAAGAAAATACCCTGTATACTAAAAAACATTTAAAAGGCAGGTGATCTTTAAAATTTTATTAGATATGGACTTTTTGTTATTTTATACAACCAAAATAAATAATGTGCGACCATTTGGAAATTTTTATCTGCTATTTTCTCAAAAAGTAACACAAATAGATTAGGATATATTAAAGTGACATTCTAAGTTACCATTATTTTTTACAATGATCTTTCCATGTATAGTTTGTAAATTATAATATAGGAGATTTGTATGTAAAAAAATATTTTGGATTTTTTTTTATTTCTATTTTAAACCTTGCTTATCTACTTAAAATAAAGTTATAACCATCTTCTTTAAATTTAATTGGCGCTTATAGATGTGCAAAAAGGAGTGCCAAAAGAAGTGTTTTGATAGTTTAAAGCGGCAAATTTAAGTTTTTGGGCTATTCGGCCTTCGTTGTAAATTTTGTATCCTTGACATTTCATCCTCAGAAGGTTCCTGGTAGACTACTTGCGTACTAATGTACGTATTTCATATTGTAAAATAATATTGACGGTTTGTGGTTTATATTGAGGAATTGTACAGTATATTCTGTTAATTAAAAGCAGTTTGATTTTTATTCTGCAATAGTGATTTATTGTGTCGTGTGTAAATAATATTGCACAATTATTTCAGTTTTTAATATGAAAGAGTATTTGTTTTACGAAAACAATTAAACAAAATATGGGTTTAAAAGCAATCGATAAAGAAAAAAAAAGTTTTTTCTTCTATTTCAAACATGTTTCAAGCAGCTACTTTTTTCTTATTTGTGTTTTAACCAGTAGTTATAAAACAGAACTAGTTATTGTGCAATATATTAATGCGCAAACATATTGCACTGTTTGGGCGCCACTGGCAATATTATTGTACAACATTTGGCGCAATAATATTAACCGTCTGTGAGCCCTTTTAGAAGCAAAGAAAAAAATACTAATAAGTGTAACTTCTTGGTGGTTAATATAGATGAGTTGTAAAGGAAGTTCATCATTTGTCGCCTGAAAATGGCTGCAATCAAAACCGACGTATGTTAGGGGCCAATCAATGCATGTTGGTATTAAAGGCGACGCAGTAAGATTAATGAGAGCGTACACAACACCCTTAATTTATCTTATAATGAATATCTGAAATTCTAGCGTCTTGGGCACGGCCTAGGATTAATTATTCGTCCGCTCTTGTCAGGCAAAAAAATTCTCTGAATGGGTACATCATCCCTGATAAATTTCTTGGGTCAACTTACTTCTGTTTTAGAGGTTTAAGTGTGAAAAATAAACATTTTATAAGGGTTATTATCTAAAATAAATAATAGCGAAACTACGCATAAACACACTTAAGGACAAGTAAATATTAATAAAATATTTTAGTTATCGTTATCATGTTTTTGTATATTTCCTTATAAAAATTTATAGGAAAGGTCCGGGAATCCCTGCCTAGCTCTTCAATATGTTCAATATCCATGACCCAATACAAACATTAAAGCCAAAATGATAACTTGGCTAATTTGCGCTCCGCGAAACCGCTTTTAATCTTTCGGTCGTCAAGAAACGTTTTGCATGCAAGTTGATTTTTCTTATCTTCGGACAACCCATGAAGGCTAAAAGTCTAAATACTAACGTACCGTGGGTGTCTTAAGCGAGGTAAGAGGGAGTTTGTTGACACGGAACTTAAATACTTGAAGATTTGAGGGGGAAGGAAAGACCTCCGCGGACAGCAGGTTCCACAATCTAGAAACTCTAGGGATAAAAAAACGAACAAAGTGGGAAGTTCGGGGCCTGTCCAGTTGTACCGTATAGGGATGCATACGCGCGAAACCACGAATTTCTCTGTTGGGAACCGTGAGTGGAGGAACTATACTGAACAATTCTTCAGAGCAGAAGCCATGGAAGTCCCTATAAAAAAGCGATAAATCCCCCACAGCCCGACGATGGGCAGAGAGGGAAGCCTTCTTTGAATATAATCAAGAATGCTTAGGGTTGTGATGGACGCCATGCCCCAGATATGAGAACAAAATTCCAAGGGAGGTCGGATTTAGGACACATATGAAGTGTATAAATTAGAAGGAAAAAATACTTTTGGCTCGAAAGAGAAATCCAAGCTTTTTGAAGCTGCCGTGGCTATAGATACAACGTGTTTATGCCAGTTAAGGTTACTTTCAAATGTGACGCCCACAAGATTGAAGGTGTCTTTGCTCTGTAAAAATTGGCCGCTCATAAGTAGAGGATGAGTATTGGATGACTCTTTTCGCAACAAAAAACATGATTGTGTTTTGGACGAGATTTTTGGCGCCCCAATACAATATTAAATTAAGATCCTGCGAAAGAGATATCTGCATCGCTCTGCGTTTGTTTTCCAAGTCAGGTTTAGTGATGGGTTTAGGAACCTGAAAACTGGAGTGAAGGGTACTATCGTCGGCAAAACTATGAATGGAATTAGTTGTGGGCGAGAGAAGGTCGTTGATGTGAAGAAGAAGCAATGTTGGTGCCAGAACTGAGCCTGGAGGGACTCCAGCATTTACTTGGTGAAAGCTTGAAGAATGGCCGTCCACAATAACTGATATGCGTCGATCAGATAGATAACTAGAGAGCCAAGTACAGAGTTTAGTTGAAAGACCATAGGTGGGAAGTTTATTAAGAAGTGCGGCATGCCAGACCTGGTCAAAAGCTTTGGATATATCAAGAGCAACGATCTGGGACTCACCTAGAAACTCAAGAGACTTATTCCAACAGTGTGATACGAAGGAAAGAAGATCTACTGTAGATCTTTTGTGGCAAAATTCATACTGCCTATCATGCAAAATTTTGTATTTTTCTAAGTACTTAAGAATTTGTGAATTAATTAATTTTTCCATTACTTTACAAAGAACTGAGAGAATTAAAATTGGTCTATAGTTAGATGGAAGAGATTTAGATCCCTTCTTGGGAATAGGTTGAACACGTGCAACTTTCCAGCTCTCCGGAAAGATACCTGTGTCGTAAGAAATTCGAAAGAGCCGAGTTAAGATCGGTGCATGTTCTGGAGCACATTTTTTTAAAACGATTGCTAGTATGCCGTCCAGCCCAGCCGATTTCTTGGTGTTAAGGAAAGAAAAGATACGCTTAATGTGTTTTACCTTAAAAATAATATCGAGCATTTTATGAGGAACTGGGGTAACCGCTGGAATTGGATGATTTTCAGAAGGGTCAAGGGTTGAATTGGTAGCAAATTCTTCTGCCTTTCCTTTAGCGGTAGAAATAATTTCATCTTCCAAAGTTAGTGGTGGAAAAGAACTGGTACAAAAATTCCTACTTATGTTTTTCGCAAAGGACCTGAAAAATTTGCTGCTATTTGAGCAAGAAAGAACCTTGTATAAGAATAATGATCATGCAAATGACGTTACATGTAGTGGAACATTTCCTTAATATCTGAGACAGAGAAGGGTCCTGACAGGACAAGAACAAGATAACGCGAAAGGAGGAAGGACGAGTCGTGCCTTCTCTAAAGATCCGTCCTTGCGTGTGACCAGAGGGCCAGATAAGACCCGGCCAGGCCAACGATGGCAAGATCCTTCCTTATAATTTGCATGTAGCGGACAGAAGCCTCTGATATTTGTGAGTATCTTATATATTGTGTGTGAGGAATCGTTTCTCTATTAATAGTTATATTTTATTTTCCTTTTATGTTTAATGTTTCAAAAATAGAAATTTAGGGGGCTCTAAAAATAAATTATTATAATATCCAGATTAGAGTCAAAGCGCATTTGTTGAGATCTCTCACCACTTGACACCCACTCACTGATTGATGGATAAACACCACTCGATTTGGTCTGTGACCTAAGACCTAATGCTCATCTAAGGGTCAGCTCATCATAGACATTTGTTACTGTAGAATGTTAGCATATTATTATGTTAGAAAGAATTGTTTTTATAGTTTTTTAAAAAACCCAATATATACAAAATTTACCAAAAATTTTAAAAGAACTACCCAAATTCAATATACCTTTAGGGTTTCTAATCATTTTTATTAGTGGCGTGCAAGTTATGTGTCTTGTTAAAGTTTTTTTTTTTTTTTTATTTATAATGGGACACAAATATATTTACAGGTGGTTATATGCCCAATTGATGTACCATTCTTTTGTCCTGCTTTTCAGTATAAAAAATCTGTCAAACTAGTCACTATCAAAATTCCGAGGGAGGTCGGATTTAGGACACATATGAAGTGTATAAATTAGAAGGAAAAAATACTTTTTGGTTCGAAAGAGAAACCCAAGCTTTTTTGAAGCTGCCGTGGCTATAGATACAACGTGTTTATGCCAGTTAAGGTTACTTTCAAATGTGATGCCCACAAGATTGAAGGTGTCTTTGCTCTGTAAAAATTGGCCGGTCATAAGTAGAGGATGAGTATTGGATGACTCTTTTCGCAACAAAAAACATGATTGTGTTTTTGGACGAGATTTTTGGCGCCCCAATCCAATATTAAATTAAGATCCTGCGAAAGAGATATCTGCATCGCTCTGCGTTTGTTTTCCAAGTCAGGTTTAGTGATGGGTTTAGGAACCTGAAAACTGGAGTGAAGGGTACTATCGTCGGCGAAACAATGAATGGAATTAGTTGTGGGTGAGAGAAGGTCGTTGATGTGAAGAAGGCAAGTTGGTGCCAGAACTGAGCCTGGAGGGACTCCAGCATTTACTTGGTGAAAGCTTGAAGAATGGCCGTCCACAATAACTGATATACGTCGATCAGATAGATAACTAGAGAGCCAAGTACAGAGTTTAGTTGAAAGTCCATAGGTGGGAAGTTTATTAAGAAGTGCGGCATGCCAGACCTGGTCAAAAGCTTTGGATATCTCAAGAGCAACGATCTCGGACTCACCTAGAAACTCAAGAGACTTATTCCAACAGTGTGATACGAAGGAAAGAAGATCTACTGTAGATCTTTTGTGGCAAAATTCATACTGCCTATCATGCAAAATTTTGTATTTTTCTAAGTACTTAAGAATTTGTGAATTAATTAATTTTTCCATTACTTTACAAAGAACTGAGAGAATTAAAATTGGTCTATAGTTAGATGGAAGAGATTTAGATCCCTTCTTGGGAATAGGTTGAACACGTGCAACTTTCCAGCTCTCCGGAAAGATACCTGTGTCGTAAGAAATTTGAAAGAGCCGAGTTAAGATCGGTGCATGTTCTGGAGCACATTTTTTAAAACGATTGCTAGTATGCCGTCCAGCCCAGCCGATTTCTTGGTGTTAAGGAAAGAAAAGATACGCTTAATGTGTTTTACCTTAAAAATAATATCGGGCATTTTATGAGGAACTGGGGTAACCGCTGGAATTGGATGATTTTCAGAAGGGTCAAGGGTTGAATTGGTAGCAAATTCTTCTGCCTTTCCTTTAGCGGTAGAAATAATTTTATCTTCCAAAGTTAGTGGTGGAAAAGAACTGGTACAAAAATTCCTACTTATGTTTTTCGCAAAGGACCTGAAAAATTTGCTGCTATTTGAGCAAGAAAGAACCTTGTTTTTAATACGATTGTCGAAGAAGTCTTCAAAAATTGTTTGATTGTAGTAGTTTCTTGCTTCAATGCTGGCCTGTCGGTTTTCTAGACTAGGATCCTGTAGAAACTTCTTGTGAGCCTGAGCTTTTAAAATTCTGGCTTTATCACAAGATTTGGAAAACCAGGGTTTGTTATTGGATTGTTTGGAGTTCTTGATGGTGTGTGGAATATAGGTTTCAATGCCCAATTGAATTGATTCGGTTAGTTGATTGGAAATTTCAGAAGGATCACGAGAAGAAAAGCAGATGGAATTTCAGGAGTAAGTGGCGAAGAAGTCCCTTAGGCCATCCCAGTTGGCTGAGTTGTAGTGCCATACGGTACGTGGTGGCATGCATTCATTTACCTCGGGATGTGCAGGGTAAGATATAGTAACTAAGCCATGATCTGAGCGACCTAGGGGTGCTGTGACAGATGTTTAATAGAGCTCGGGGTTGGTGGTAAGAAAGAGATCAAGGGGATTTGAACTATGATTTGGGACTCTAGGAAAGTAGGTGGGTTTCATAATACGGTTGGTAAAAAGTTACTGACTGCGAAGATTTCGGCTGCTCTGCCTTGGGGGTCAGTTTTTGAAGAGCCCAGCCAATCCTTATTATGGACATTAAAGTCGCCAGCACAATTACTTCAGCCGATGAAAACTGCGAAATTATGCTATCGATCTTTGTTGAACGAAAGTCAAAGAATTCGACATAGGAATTATTAGATGGGGATCGGTACAAACAGCAGATAAATTTAGTTGAAGACCTAAGGAAAAGTTTGAGCCAAAGGATATAAGGCCTACCCGATTCATGATTGGAAACTCGAGCACAAGCAAGATCGTTGCGGACGTAAGCACATACGCAACCATGTGGACGAAAAGACGAAATAAGTTCGTAGCCAGGGAAGAGAAGGTGGCTGGTTAAAGATTTAGAACTTATTTGTATTTCCGTTAGAAACAGTATGTGGGGCTCAGATGACTGAAGGTGATGGTGAATGGAGTTTATATTGGTGTTAAGCCCACATATGTTTACAAAAGAAATTAAACTTCTCGATGAAAGCTTCGCGGATGCACCCCTCGCCCGGAGATCCGAATGGAGTGGTATTTTACCTCCGAAATATTTTACTTCCGGGTGTGCCGCCATCATTTGTACTTAGTTTGGGGGTTAAAAGAAAAATAGAAAAGGAAAAGAAGGAAGAAGGAAAACTGACTCACACACCCAGAACCCGAAACGTCCGTTAAGACTTCACGGGTCCTTTAAAGGGTGAGTGAGGTGGTATCTCCTCAGGCGAGGAAAGCTCCTCTACCACCTACCATGATGTATGTCTTCTTTTGTCAAAATTTAAACGTTACTACAATACATAAGTATTAATTTGCATCTTCTTTGCATTTATTATTATTATTAATAGCATCTTTTTTTACATTATTAATTGCATCTTCCTATACGTACCCAAGTACAATAACATAAAAGTCAGCTCTTACAAAATGACAAATTTGTAAGTAAGTTTTAATCTATTAACTTCTGGTACCTGCCAAAGCCACTATAAGTCATAGTCTTCGATCGCTTTTACATATATTGCGAGCATGCGCTGACCAATTTTCAGCTTTTGCAAAATGACGAGGGTCTGCCGCTCACGGGCGCACTGTTTTTCAGCCATTTTCTATATTTAATCGACATAGTTTCTCTATTCGTTTTATAAAGACTTTTTGCTCCAATTTGCTTTAAGGAGTATCAAGTCTCCTTCACTGGTTAAATTTTATTAATAATATGTAGAAATTATGAGCAGCTATCAAAGTTTAAAAACCGTCATCTTGTATCTATGAATCTCGCGTCAGCAACTTAGCACATCTATCAAACGTATCAATGCTGGTATAAGTTGAGTTAAGGTCGGGCCACACATAACCGCACCGAGCCTGGATTCACGGTAATAGATTAAAATGGAATAAATTATTTCGGAGAAATTGAACAGCACTTTTAATGCCCTCAAAATTATAAACAGCGTTTTTGTTAAGCTAAGTCTATTGTTTTATGTATCTAATAGTGTGTATATCTCTTTAATCCGATAAAACATATTTTCCTCTTAACTCTGTTCTGGTTAGTTCTGGTAAAAGTCTGGCCACACATTATTGCACCGATGTCCCACAAGACTCGCATCGTAGCTCGACCGTAACGGTACGTACGGTCTGAAACATGTTCAGCCAATGAAATCATACGTTGATCGAATAGCGCCAATGTTCCCCGAACCAAGCTCTGAGTTTATGGGAGTCACCTTTTATTTTAGTTTATTACGTATAAAAATTATAAGTTAGTGGTTAAAGGTTAAAGGTTAATGGTTGGTTGTGGTTAAGAAACAATACAAGAAAAAGTGATTTAAAGGTAAAAAATGTAAAATAAATTTTCTTGTTACATCTTGTAAATAATATGTAAGTAAAACTTACAAATACATTGTCATTTTTTGTTTTATTAAGTTTTTTTATTACACAAGCTCGATGCAAACTGACTAATTAAAAATGCGTCGTAGCCGACGCGGCGTGACGTACAACCGGTGGTCATTAATGTTTGTTACTTACTTGTTAAAATGTGGTGCGGAGTATGTCGTCGGGCACGGAGCAGTAATATTAGGCCTACGGCATTTGATTACAACGGTACAATTCAAAGATGAGACACGGCCGTGCTACGGTACAGACCTCGGTGTGGTTATATGTGGCCAAACCCTAAAACTGTGATACCTTATTTGTAAAGGTCTATTTTAAGATCAGGTGTAACTTAAAGCGTGGTATATTTAACTTATATTACTTTAGGTTAATTAACAACAAAACTTCTTGCACCGCATCCCCTAAATTTGACCAGGGAAAAGCACGGGCGGTTATGTGTGGCCCGACCTTTATAGGTACATGGTATAGAATTATTTCAAGTATTTCGTTGGCTATTTTTATGTTATGATGCTAAAAACATTTTTTTTAATAGATAACTTACTAATGCCTCATTTAGTAACTGATACCCCTGTTCTGGATGCGGATACGACTGTTAATTCATGGCAGATCTACTTTAGGCATCGTAAACCTATAATAGCCCTTTTTATATGGTATTATTGCATCAATTTTTTGCTTAAATTTAAAACATATTATATTTAAAAACCCCCGTAATTTTTGGTGAAATTTTTGTGAAAGCCCTGGGGCAATGATCCTGTGGGGGCCCCCTAAATATAAAAAAAAGGTTCTTGTCTATAAATATGTAACATGAATTCACTTCTTTTTACAGGTGGAGACCGATAAATTCGTTGTTGGGTTCCCTAATTTGTGGGGCTCCGGGACACTTACCTCGCCTGTCCTCCCTCAAATCCGGCCCTGACAAAAACACAGACAACACAAAAAATATGAGTTTTGAATTAGAAACAGGTGTAAATAAACACACTCATTTCAGCTGCAATACTGACAAAGGATATATTAAGTTTAAGGTAATATTTGCTCAATTTTTTTATGCATTTACCTTAGCATTAAAAACTTTGGCTCATTTACCTCTAAACAATAATTTTTTGAGTTGCGTCGCTATTGCAGCCCATAGGCGATATATATATATATTTTATTATACCTATATGCAAACTATTTAACTCTTTTTGTCATTAAAGAAACATTTTTTAAGACACTGTAACAAAATTAATGCATTCCAATAAGAATAATGATCATGCAAATGACGTTACATGTAGTGGAACATTTCCTTAATATCTGAGACAGAGAAGGGTCCTGACAGGACAAGAACAAGATAACGCGAAAGGAGGAAGGACGAGTCGTGCCTTCTCTAAAGATCCGTCCTTGCGTGTGACCAGAGGGCCAGATAAGACCCGGCCAGGCCAACGATGGCAAGATCCTTCCTTATAATTTGCATGTAGCGGACAGAAGCCTCTGATATTTGTGAGTATCTTATATATTGTGTGTGAGGAATCGTTTCTCTATTAATAGTTATATTTTATTTTCCTTTTATGTTTAATGTTTCAAAAATAGAAATTTAGGGGGCTCTAAAAATAAATTATTATAATAACCAGATTAGAGTCAAAGCGCATTTGTTGAGATCTCTCACCACTTGACACCCACTCACTGATTGATGGATAAACACCACTCGATTTGGTATGTGACCTAAGACCTAATGCTCATCTAAGGGTCAGCTCATCATAGACATTTGTTACTGTAGAATGTTAGCATATTATTATGTTAGAAAGAATTATTTTTTATAGTTTTTTAAAAAACCCAATATATACAAAATTTACCAAAAATTTAAAAAGAACTACCCAAATTCAATATACCTTTAGGGTTTCTAATCATTTTTATTAGTGGCGTGCAAGTTATGTGTCTTGTTAAAGTTTTTTTTTTCATTTATAATGGGATACAAATATATATACAGGTGGTTATATTCCCAATTGATGTACTATTCTTTTGTCCTGCTTTTCAGTATAAAAAAATCTGTCAAACTAGTCACTATCAAAATATATCTTTCCTTAGGAATTGGTGCAGTTAAAGTTTTTACAAATCAAAAATATTACAACCCATGCATTGGTGAAAATTATCTATTTATTTTTTTATAAGGTCACAGAAACCCAAACAAAATTGTATATCGCCAGAAACAAAATAAGGAAAAAGCCCTAAATTTTAAAAGTGTTGGTGCCAAAGATACATACCCATGTCAAGATAAACTTACGTTGAAAAAATTATATAAAATCCAAACTTAAAACTTAGAATAAACTAATATTGCTGTACTCAAACAAAAAATAGTTATTACGTGACTGCCAAATTAAATTTAATAAATTATTTTATCTAAAAATCTAAAAATAAAGACTTTTCTTTTTAATGTTAACGCCCTGTATCTCAGAAATAAAAAAGTCCGGAGATATGTTAATAAAAACATTATTTAATAAAAAGACAATAAATCCCACCCATAACATATAGTATACAGAATGTTTTCTATTTAAGGTCAAAATCTTAAAAAGTTATTCATGTGCTAATTTTATTTAAAAAAAAGTTTGTAAAATGTATTTTTTCCAAGTTAAAAATTACAAAAAAGTTTTTAGCGTACATTTTTTGTTAGAATTATTTGTCCAGGTACCACTTGGGCGCCACTGGACTTTTCAAATTTATTCATTAACTTGCCCTTCATTTATAGAATTGACAATGCCAAGTTTTTTAAAATTTTATTTTTGTATCTTTGAAACAATGCATAGCAAGACCTTTTTGTATATAAACTTTTTTTTAAGAATTATCTAAAAAATAAGCCCATAGTTTTTTTCAATTAGAAAACATTACCCTGTATGTATATTTATGTTTGTAATTTTTTAAATGCCTTTTCTTATTTTACATGAACTAATGTTCCTGAACTATCACAAGATAAAAAATAGGGGTTACTTGAATTATGACCTCATATTTTATACAGGATGTCTATCAAAAGTTTGTACAAAATGCTACCACAAATTCCTTGAACCAAAATACAACAAACTAATGCAATTTATCTTAGTCGAAAAGTTGATCGTTTGCGAGATACAAGGCGTCAAAGTTTTTATATTAATTTAGCTGTTTGTAAATGTTTAATAGGACATTTGTTACAAAATTTACTATTAAAAGGTTTTTTTGAGTAAGGAATCTATAATGCTAATTTTTTTGTCGTAACATGTAAAGAAAACCACTTGCAGTTCTTTGCTTAGGTTCAAAGAGTTAAAACTTTTTTTTGTTCCGGTATATTATAATTTTAGTTTAGATATCCATATTTTTTGCACAAAGGAAATATATCTACCTAATAAATATCGCTAGGAGCAACTTTTGAGATATTTCATAATTAACGTTTTACTCCCATAACAAAGTTTGCCATTGCTTTCATTCACGGTTTAGCTAGTCCACCTGGTAGTGTCTAAAAAGTCTGTACAAAATGTTTCCATTGAGGTATACTGGGTAAGTCGTTGTATTTTGGCGTAAAGAAATTATAACAACTATTTGTACAGCTCTTTTAAAGTAGCCTAGATACAGCGTAAAGAAATGCGATGTTTTTTTTAATGTAAAATAAAACGTTTAACTTAAAATATCTTAGAATCGTGTGCCTTTTTTGTGCACATATGGAAGAATAAAGAATCAAAATATACTGAAGCAAAAAAGTAATGACACTGAAAAAAAAATTAAAAGACAGCAGGTGGCTCTACATTTAACAGCCAAAGTATGAGCAGCTTTCAATTTCTTACTTAAAAAAAAAAACCTTCTACCGAATTCTGTAAAAAAAAATCTAATGGGAATTAAAATATTTATTAATAAAATAACAACTTTGACACCCTGTATCTTGCCAATAATCAATTTTTCGACTAAGGTAAGTTGCATAAAATCGTTGCATTTTGGCCCAAGGAGTCTATGGCAGCATTCTGTACAGATCTTTCAGAGACACCCTGTATAAAACTAGATTTGAATTGAACCTGCTTTAAGGGATTATTTGGTATATTAAATACGAAACATTAAAAAAATTAGCACACTCAATATTCAGTACAGATAATAACTTTGGTATTTGTCCTACTGGAATAGGATGTTAAGCTGGGCCGTCAACCTTCCAATTTATATGTGCATAAGGATTTTATTGTCACGCGTAGAGTAGACGTTGTTATCCTTAACTAGGCATTAGTTAGAGGGATATACCATTTTATAATTTATTTGTTTTCTAGGAGTTTAAATTAAAACGAAAAAAATATATATTTTGTTTAAATTTAAACTGCCAGGAAAAAAATAAACTATAAGTACTTATTATATGGCTAACTAAACATTTTTTACCATTTTTATTGTTTTACCTGCTTATGATACCTTAAAGGTCTATCTTTTACCAGTTAACCAATTTTACAAAAGTACTGTCAGTCAATTAGTTTTAATAAATCTTTTAAATAACATTATTAAAGTCACTTAAAATGCTTTTTTTATCTTTGGACAAACCACGAAGGCTAAAAGCCTGAATTCTAACGTACCGTGGGTGTCTTAAGCGAGATAAGAGGGAGTTTGTTGACACGGGACTTAAATAGTTAAAGTTTTGGGAGGGAAGGAAAGACCTCCGCGGGCAGCAGCTGAGAAACTGAGAAACTCGTGAGTGGAGGAACTATACTGGAAAATTCTTCAGAGCAGAAGCGATAGAAGTACCTATAGAAAAGCGATAAATCCCCCACAGCCCGACGATGGGCAAGAGAGGGAAGCCTTTCTGTAAGTGAAGGATCATTAATGAGACGAACAGCTCTTCTTTGAATAGAATTAAGAATGCTTAGGGTTGTGGGGGACGTCATGCCCCAGATGTGAGATTTGGAACACATATAAAGTGTATAAATTAGAAGGGAAAAAATACTTTTTGGATCGAAAGAGAGATCCACGCTTTTTTGAAGCTGCGGTTGCTATAGATACAATGTTTTTATGCCAGTTAAGGTTACTTTCAAATGTGACGCCCACAAGATTGAAGGTGTCTTTGCTCTGTAAAACTTGGCCGCTCACAAGTAAAAGATGAGTATTTGATTACTTCATTCGCGAGAAGGAACATGATTGTGTTTCGAATGCATTAAAATGGACGAGATTTTTGGCGCCCCAATTCAATATTAAATTAAGATCCTGTGAAAGGGATATCCGCATCGCCCTGCAATTGTTTTCCAAATCAGGTTTAGTGATGGGTTTAGGGACCTAAAAACTGGAGTGAAGGGTACTATCGTCGGCGAAACTATAAATGAAATTAGTTGTGGACGAGAAGGTCGTTGATGTGAAGAAAAAACAATGTTGGTGCCAGAACTGAGCCCTGAGGCACTCCAGCATTTACTTGGTTAAAGCTTGAAGAATGGCCATCCACAATAACTGATATACGTCGATCAAATAGATAACTGGAGAGCCAAGTACAGAGTTTAGTTACTTAGAAAAACCATAGGGGAGAAGGGATTTTTAAAAAAATTTAAATGACCTTATGATGCTTAAAAATTAACTTAAGATTACCTTTTTGTCTTGTAAACCCCATCCGTTGACGGTCTATATACTTCTTCAACTAATTTTATATCTCATTATTTTACTAAAAAGTATTTTAGGTGATCTTTAAAAGTGCCATATTTTTTAACTATACAGAGGGGCGTAGATAATTTTATTTTCTGGGGAGGGTTGGTAATAA
Organism: Listronotus bonariensis; assembly: GCA_014170235.1. NCBI lineage: Eukaryota > Metazoa > Arthropoda > Insecta > Coleoptera > Curculionidae > Listronotus > Listronotus bonariensis. Next base: position 39,429 of record JACEGR010006575.1, read on the forward strand.
AAAAAAAAAAATAAGAAGCAAAAAAAAGTCATCACCTTTAAAAAAACATATTTACTGACTTAATTATCACAAAAACGTGTTCTATTATGCATAAACAACTAAATAACCACCAAAAAATGCCTCCCAAGTTACGCTACTTCACAACCTTATTATTAATAACCCTTTAAAAAATTAAACTTTCTGGGAAATGGTAATTTCCCCCTTAACTCCTACGCCACACCCTCCCCCTCCCTTAATCTACGCTAGTGACAATACATGTTTAAATATTTTTAATTTACATTATAGTTTGAAAATAAACACATTTTTTTAATTATTTACCTGATATACATTTTTTTTGGTAAAACAATTTTTAAAATTTAATTTAAACGCCCGGAAAAAGACCAAAATAATATAGACGCAAAATATTTATTCTTTTTATTTACTTGCATTTGCTATAATAACATTTTTGCTTGACAAACAAAATTCCAATCTCTTATTTACTATTAAAAAAAGAAAAACTTACAAATGTATGTTACGTTGAAGGTGGATATAACATATGATATCGTGAAAAATGAAGGTATTTTACTCTTGAGCAAAATTTATATTCTTTGAAATAACTCGTTGAAAGCTATCGAGTTGCCAAACTTTTGTATAAAGAATAACTTTTTTGTAAAATTTGTAATAAAAAAGGTTCCATAAGGTAGACATTTTACCTTAACACTGGACAATAAAAATATAGTCTATCTATATAATAGTCTTTTTGTTGTAGATAAGATTTTTTTTATCTAATTACCAAACTTACCTATTTTATACAATTTTTTCAACAAACATCAAATAAATTAAAAAAGCATTAATGTATATCTCCTATTTCTACTAGGATTAACCGTAGGTCTTGTAATTATTATCTTTAGAAACTGAAATTTAAATAACATATACACTACTGGACAAAATTATGGAATATTTTTTGTAATCGCTTTTACTGGAACATAATTTTAAATTATCGCAGTAAGCTTATATACAGGTTAATTTAAATAATATAACATACAGGCAATGTGAGGAAAAAAGACAATCTAACTAAATCCCGGCATGTAAACATGCGTGACTAATAGCGCTTGTTTTGTTATTCTATTGTCTGCTGATGAACCAAACAGCGTTGCTCATATTGTATGAGCTAAATGTATTCGTCTAGTAGACAGATATGATATTTTGTTTAGAGGACTTGACCCAGCAGATTTTGTTTCTTAAAAAAGTAATTACGAACATTTCAAAATATTTGATAAGTTTGTCCACGATTGTATTTTCGAAATTTTGCATTGAAATAAAATAATTATAATTGAATAACTTAATACTGTTTAATAAATTTTAAGTAATTATTTGCCATTTTTTTAGGGTTTAGATAGTTTTTAGTTAAGGACAGTAAACAGCGTTTATTTGGTTACTCTGGCAGCATTTAGAAATATACATATATTTTTTAAAATATGTTTTATATATTTGTTAAATGGCTTGGTAAATATCCTCTTAAGCTTAAGACACACTTGGGGGATGATTCGAGAAATTTATTTGACAAATGACTATTGGCTAATATGTAGAATTTGGATGGCATTGGGGATGAATATTAATAAGACACATTTATGCACCAACACTAAAGGGTTTAAACAGAGTGGACCTTTATGTTTAAATCGTAAGTTTATAGATATAGAGGGTGAGCATCTATCTATCTAAAAAGTTTATTTTCTTAACCTCCTAGATCCTTATATAATTATACGTAGATAGTTTCACATACGGATTTATATATTCTTTTTTAGTTGTGCATATTTGGCTAAAGAAAAATTGCAATAAAATGAATTTAATTTTACGAACCCTTTATTTAAAGTCTCTTATTAAAATCATTTCTAATACAAAGTAACTGTTGTATTAGATAAAACCTATACTCGATACGTGGTAGCCTAAAATCCCACACTCGCTTTAAAAGATTTGGCTTACAATAAAGCGTTGTGCTTTCTTTGTTTTTTTTATGTTCATAATCGTTTCATTTCCATTTTTTAAAAAGCCTTTGCTAATTTGTTTTACTTATATTGCTTTCAAAAGTGAAAGGTTCTATAATGATTTGCTTTTTTAATTTACAAAAAAAGCCATAGAACGTCAGAAATAACAGTTATCGGACTTAGTGAATTTAACCTCTTTTGATATATATATATATATATATATATATATATATATATATATATATATATATATATATATATATATATACTCAAAAGCAATCTTAATCATATAGAATAATTAGATATACATTGGAATTTTTTCAAAGAAATGCGCACACTAAAAATACCCTTCGTATTTTTACGTGTTTTTTACTCCAATTATTTTTTTAGCGGCATGGGTCCTTCTATTTTTACGTGTTGAATAATTAGGTCCTTTTGTCTTTTTATTTATTTTTTTGGGGCTCAGTAACTTTTACGAAAAAACCGTCATCTTTTGAATAGTTTTGGGTACATTAAAAAATGGCATCTACTGCAGTCATTGGGCTTGGGTCTTTTAACAGATTTCAATCCTGGCTTTGTTAGTATGGCTTTCATTATTTTTTATTTTTCAGATTTCTTTTTAAAATTTAAATTATTTCTATTTTGCTATGAACTCACAACCCCATGTTGGCTTAGATGTCTCTTGGTCAAGGTAGGATTTAAACACTCTTCCAGAAGTTGATGGATTATTCTTCTTATTTATGTATGTCTTTATCGATTTGCGATGGCTTTAAAAATAATACAAATAACTACAATTAAACACTTTTCTTGTATTGTAGACTTATTTCTTAAAAGGGGGCAATAGATAGGATGTATAACTAAATACATATAATATAACCTCCACCATACTTTTTTGTTAATTTTTTACACAAATCTAACAAATTATTGACTTAACAAAAAATAATATAATTTTATTTTCTATATAATTGTATAGTATTTTTGCTAAAAAAAGATTAAAAATAATACTAACAAGTAGCAGGGTTAAAAATGACAAATATCAAAAACTAGTTGCAATTTTAAGTACGAATATCACTATTTCTATACAGTGCCGAATTAAGACTATATGATGCCCTAGTCAGTCGAGTCCTCAGATGCCCCCAAGCCATAAAATTATTGACATATAAAAAAATGGTCCTTATTTTTTTCTAAAAAATAAACGTAACTACATTTGATTGCTAAAAGAGACTATTTCTTACCAAGACAAATTTTTGAAGAGCAAAAAGTCTTCACGTACCTATTTCTGTTTATACAAAAAGAAAGTAAACATCTGTACTTTTTTCTATTTGATCCATAAAAAAGTTAAAACCCTAAATAGGATTTTGCAAGCCTTAACCCCGCCTGGATTTTGTATACAGGGTACGCAAAAACCTAAAAACTTTATTTTACTTTAAATGTAAACAATTTTTTTAAATTATTTTTAGGCATAATATCATTAGGATTAAAAAAAAAGCATTTTGAGTAACTTTATTATTGGTACAGCGGTATTAAAAAGTTTTATCAATAAAACATAAATACCGATCCTAAAAACCAGAAAGATAGCACCACAACACAAACAATAACCGCGCAACACTGACGAACCGGAAAAGGCTTCGCCCACCCAAGGTGCCTATAAATAATCGCTACGTCCCACCGTGACCAAAGAATACACATCCATAGAAGCTCACAAGTGAGATTACAGCGTACCCTGATATTTTAGTACCTACCCTGACTACCAGATAGCAAAAGTAGTCCCATCGACCAATAGAAACTTGATATGGGCATCGACCAATTTTCTGATTGGTCCGGTGCCAAACGATATGTTACTTTCGCTATCTGGTGGTCAGGATAGGTACTAAAATTTTATGGTACGGCTAAATCTCACTTGTTGTTTCCAGGTATTATTACCAAATTATTTAACGTAATTGAGAAATGTGACGAAGGATATTTAAATTTACAAAAAAAATCTTACCAAAATCAATGATCTCGAAAGTATTTATATTGATTTTAATTAATTAAATTAATCTTACGTTGTTAAGAATTTTTGAAAAATAATTTCAATACCTCAGACTAATAAGACTTGTTAGAAAAAAACCAAATTATTTCTTAGCTTTAAGAACATAACCTATATTATTTTTATTGTAATGAAACAGTTAAAATATGTTTTTTATATATTTTTTTCAAGTTTTTAGTTGTGTTGTTAGTTGATACTTCTCATTTTATTAGGTTCATTTAATGCCTCACTATTACATGGTTTATTTCCTAACAAATTTGTTTTAATCGAATTTTTCTCTACACATGTCCAAATACTCAGAGCTACATAAGCTTGTCCTTCCTCAAGCAATTTTGAGCCTAAATATGCATCTGTGTGGTCTACTCTGCTACCTTGCATTTTGTGGATAGTGGAACCCATGACGAAACTAAAGGCAACATATTATTTGTTAAAAAATATGTAATCCACCATTTTGTGGCGGCGGCAATCGTAGATTTCATTTTTATTAGTGAGCTCTATTCTACCAATTAAAACCTTTCATTCGATATCCAAATTAAGGTAGTTGTAGAAAAAATATATAATCAGCCATTTTGTAGTGGCGGCCATCTTGGTTTAATAATCATAAAGAACGTATTATATTACATTGTCATCAAGATTAAGAGTGTGCACCAAATATCAGATCGATCTGTCACCAGGAAGGCAGTAAAATTCCAAGTACTAAACTTGACCCAAACAAGCAAGGTAGGTACTGGCTAAACGACCGCCGGTGGTTTTGCATAATTATAAGAATATCATATCTACGTATATGGAAACCACCAAAAATTAAAAATAATTTGTTACCGGCAGTTTTTACCTATTTTATCAATAAAAACCGCCATCCAGCGGTTTTGCTTATAAAAACTATTAAAAACCGCCAAAAAATAGGTAAAGATAATCTAACGTTATTAATTATTTATTTTGCATGCCACATACGTTTAATTTTGTGGTTTTATTGTTTAATATTGTAGTTTACTTAAAAGCACCCTTTGGAAAAACAAATAAGGGTAGTATAGCGGGATTTTTTTATCTTTGGACAATCCACGAAGGCTGGAAGCCTAAATACTAACGTACCGTGGGTGTCTTAAGCAGGGTAAGAGGAAGTTTGTTAACACGGGACTTAAAAACTTGAAGATTTGGGGGAAGGAAAGACCTCCGCTGGCAGTAGGTTCCATAGTCTAGAAACTCTAGGGATAAAAGAACGAACGAAATGGGAAGTTCAGGGCGTGTCCAATTGAACCGTATAGGGATGCATACGCGCGGCACCACGAGTTTCTCTATTGGGAGCTTCAAGAAGAGGGACTATACTGAATAATTCGTCGGAGCAGAAGCCGTAAAAGTATCTATAGAAGAGCGATAGATCTCCCACAGCTCGACGATGGGCAAGAGAAGGAAGTCTTTGAGTAAGTAAAGTATCATTAATAAGACGAACAGCCCTTCTTTGAATGGCATCAAGAATGCTGAGGGTTGTAGGGGATGCCATTCCCCAGACAGGAGAACAATATTCCAGAGAGGGACGAATTTGGGACACATACAAAGTGTATAAATTGGAAGGAGAAAAATACTTTTTGGCTCGGAAAAGAAGTCCAAGCTTTTTGTAGCCGCGGTGGCTATAGATACAATGTGTTTATGCCAGTTAAGGTTATTCTCAAATGTGACGCCCACAAGGTTAAATGTGTCCCCGCTCTGCAAAACCTGGCCATTCATAAGCAAAGGATGAGTGTTTGATGATTTTTTCGCGACAAGGGACATGATTGTGTTTTGGATGCATTAAATTGAACGAGATTTTTGGCGCCCCAATCCAAGATCAAATTAAGATCCTGTGAAAGAGATATCTGCATCGCCCAGCGTTTGCTTTCCAAGTCGGGGTGAGAGATTGGTTTGGGAACCTGAAAAGTGGAGTGAAGGGTACTATCGTCAGAATAACTGTGAATGGGATTGGTTGTGGAAGAAAGAAGGTCGTTGATGTAAAGAAGAAAGTTGGTGCTAGTACTGAACCCTGAGGCACTCCAGCAATAATTTCGTGAAAGCTTGAAGAGTGGCCATCAACAATGACTGATATACGTCGATTAGAAAGATAACTGGAGAGCCAAGAGCAGAGTTTAGTTGGAAGACCGTAGGAGGGAAGTTTATTAAGAAGTGCGTCATGCCAGACTTGGTCGAAAGCTTTAGATATATCAAGAGCAACGATCTGGGACTCACCTAGAAACTCAAGAGATTTGTTCCAGTTGTGTGAAACGAAGGAAAAAAATAGCGGTATGGGGATAGGCAAATAAAACCACTATTTTATTTATCCTAACGTTTCGTAGCTGGATTGCTACTTTATTAAGGTCCTATAATTAAAAAGACATATTACAAAACTATTTCATCACATATTTTACAACACTAAAAAACATTATTAAAAAATATTGTTAGGCAGGAAAGGGAAAAAAATAACTTATGAGTGCGTTATCGTCAGCATTAAAGTCAGCAATTATATTTATGTAACTTAGAATTCTTTAAAAGTGGAAAATTATTTGTCTGAAAATCAAAAATATAAAAAATTAAAAAAAAAATATATAATAAAATGTCAGGAAAAAAATATAAAAAGAAAAAAATAGTTAGTTATCTATCCGAAATTGAACTCGGGACCTGTCACTTACGGGTCAACGCTCGTAACCCTTAAGTCATAGGGGGAACTTGAATACAGTTTTTAAACCTTAATAATATGCTTAAATAAATGAGCCGTGTTTATGAATCATTTATCTTGTAACTTTTTTTCTTTTTCTGAGAATTTTAAAGTTTGTTCTTCCCTTATACATGTATACTTTAATTGGTAATACTTTAGTTTTAGTTCTATAAAACAATTTGTTTGTTTTTTCCCTCTAAAATACTTCTGGGTTTTTTTTTCCTAAAAGATGTACATATTTTTTTAACTTATAAAGAGCTTTGACAAAATCTTTGCTGGTGTTAAACGTTCTTCCAGTTTTATTTTTGTTTGTTGATCAATAATAAAAATTATAATAAACAATAAAACAAATAATTATCAAAATTAGGTTAACTTTACTATTATTCGGCGGTTTCCAATAATTTTTATAAGAAAAACAGCCGGACGGCGGCTTTAATCGAGAAAATAAGTAAAAACCGCCGGTTATAACAAATTTATTATAATTTTCGGCGATTTTTATACATGTAGATAAAAAATGCCGAACGGCGGTATGTTTCTTAAAATTGAGCAAAACCGCCGGTGGTCGTTTGGCCAGTGCCAACAAACAAACAAGAGACAAATAAACTGGGCAAGCTAAGTAAGACCGTTTAAAAAAGTGAGCCGTATTTAACGTATCCAGTATTGGAAATTAATTAAGTAAAAAAGTAATAGGCACTAAGCGTTTGTATTACTTTAATAGATAATTTTACTGCAATATTTTTAGTACCATTCAAAGCATCCACAACTTTCCAACATCAAGCACCAAGTCAATTAGAATGAACCAAGATTTATGACTGCATGTCCAAACAACCTAAATCCAAACATTCATCCCTCGGGCAAACTTAGTTTATCTGCATATCCCAAGTTGTGCGCCACGTCTTCCACATACATATTCATATTTCATATGTATATATTGATCTGTACATCAAACTTCAAATATGATAAATACACGATTCCATGCATCAGCATATACAACCCCTTAGTTAGGGTTTGTTTGAAATTAAAATGAAACATACAGGGTCTAAAAAATACCATGAAATTTGTTATCAATATATTTTGTTTTAACATAGAGGGCAATGTTAAAATATCTTATGTATGTAGATATGAAAAAGCTTTTTAGCCCTTGAATTTGTTTCTATCTTATTTAGTTTTTGGGATGAAAAATAAAATCCACCCAATTGCTTACCCTTGGATTACATAAGAAACACCGGATTTTCGTTTGGTAATTATTTTTAATATAATTTTATAAATAATTATGTAAAATTAATCACAAAAACTTCATTTAATACTGTTACTGTCCAGCAAATAGTGGTAAATTTAAAAGACTTTAAAATCTCTAAAACTTTCTTATTTCAATTAGAACACCCTGTATTTTATTTGACCATTACTTCAGGCTTTTTAATCCCTACAAATCTTCTTAAAATTTCCCTATGCCTAAGTCAAGTAGTTTTTGCAATATTTTTAATTTTTTATTTTTTTTACATGAAAACAAAGGAATATAATAAATTATGTCATAATATTACTGTCTAAGTTTTAACGTAAGGTGTAGAGTTTTTAAAATGAATTTTTAAGACAGATATAATTTATATTATCGGTGAAGCCGAAAAAATTGCCGATTTGAATCTACAGGTAATGTCGATTCTTTATTGAAACCTAAGATAAACAAACACGAAACGACGGAAAAAAGAATTAAAAATCTTATTACATGTTCAGGAAAATCCATCCTCCCAACAGGCGAGATTTGGCCACTATTTCAAGAACTTCACAATCTACGGTCAATAGAACAACAAGAAAGTACAAATATTATCCGTATTATATTTCACTTCACCAAGAACTAGGTGGGGAAGATTTTATAAAAAGGGTAGATTTTTGTAATATAATGCTCAGAAAAATAGCTAATAATCCAGATGTTTTATAACTTATTTTATTTAGTGATGAAGCATCTTTTAAAAGTAATGGCATAGTTTATCGACACAATATGCACTATTATGAATTAGAAAATCCTCATTGGGTTCGAGAGGTGGACAATCAGAATCTATGGTCGCTTAACGTTTGGAGTTCTCGGCGATTATCCTGTAGGGCCACATTTTTTGGGTGAAATTTACTTATTATTTTTACAAAATGCATTGCCAGTTTTGTTGAAAAATGTTAATTTAGGTTTAAGCAATGTGGTTACCGCAAGATGGTGCTCCGCCACATTTCCATAGAATTGCTCGGGAATTTTTAAATGAAAAATTTCCCGAAAAATGAATTGGTTAAAGAGGTGCCATTAAATGGCCACCAAGATCTAGTGATCTTACACCATAAGACTTTCACTTGTGGGAGTTTAAAAGTACGCGGAACGTCCTACTACAAAGAAAAATATAAAACAAAGGATAACGGCGGCTTGCAGACTAATTTTCCCGCATACGCTTTTTGAGGTACGTAGATTATTAGTGCACCGTTTTTTAAAATGTATCCAAGAAAGTGGTCATATTTTTGAACATATAAATAAATAGTTGGCTAAATTATGTCTCATTTTTATATATATATTCCGATACAACATTTTCTAAATTTAAGATATTCAAAAAAACTGAATTAGGACAGTTAGATAGTAGGTATTTATTTAAAAAAATACTTTGGTTTCCAAGGTTATATTTTAAATAAATATCTACATTTTTCGTAAAAAACATTAATAAATTAAATTATTGAAAAAACTACTTGACTTGGGTATAGGCAAACTTTAAAAATATTTGTAGATAATAAAAAGCCTGAAGCAATGGTCAAATAAAATACAGGGTGTTCCATTTGAAATAAGAAAGTTTAAGAGATTTTAAAGTTTCAAAATTTACCACTATTTGCTGGACACTCTGCATAACCAAAACATATTTTATAAATAAGGTGTACAAATATGAGGTATTAGCTAAATGCCTGCCCAAGCAACTTTAATAATATTCGAAAATAGGAAAATGGTAGTCTTATAAACAATGTCCTGAATTTGGTATTTTTCCAATAGAAACTTTGATATTTCCTAAATTTGAAGATTTAACCCTATGTAGCATATAAGAAAAAAGTGTTATAATGTAAAGATAAATTTAACAAACATATAAAATGCAGGGTCATCCATTTCAAAAAACATAACTTTATATCAGCACGCTTTTGTGAGCAATCCTGTATACATAAAAGTATTTTTAAAAAGCGAAGTTTAGGCCTGGCTATATACCTACAAAAAAAATACAAAATTTTTAAGGATCACGAGTAAATGAGCTTTGTCAAACTTTTGACTCTAATTACATGTGTGTATTATACAGTATGTCCACAGATGGACTTACAATAGCACAAATGGTTGGTTGGTTGGTTGGTTTATTTATTCTTGGCTCTGGTCCACTTCGGTCCAATTTACCAGCACATTTGGGTGAAATCTGGATAGTCGAGCTCTGTGGCTCCCAGAAATTCCGGATTCTTTTACTATTTATTTAATCTTGAACTTATGAAGTGGCATGAATTTCGGCCATCTTTCCTAGAACTGCTACTGGTGCCACGCATAACCGGTTTCTTTCAGTGCTGACCCCCCCCGCGAAGCCCGCCTCCATTTTCCTCTATTGGAAAACACCTCGTGCAGCACGCCAAACAGGAAACATTAGGTTATAGGAATCTTTACTTACAGCGCCTAGTTCCAGAAAAAGATGCCTTCTCAAATTCAGCTGTGAGTTTCCTATCTTCCTCGGGGTACCAGAACGTCTTCTACATTTTCCATGCACGATACCACGTGAGAGCTGCATGGACTCCCTTCCAACGTCCTACCACGGCCGAAAACAAACGGAAACTATAACACAAATGGACCGATAATCCTAATGTTTAAGAAAGTTTTGTATGACAAGTGCTTTTGTTGCGGTTTTACCCGTGTGTTGAAACAAAACGAATTTATTGTACATTTTATAGAGCAGTAATTTTTGCAAAATTTTATTTATAAACTCGAAATATATCTTTGAAGAGCTTACCCTAATATGTATTAACTAAAAATGGTTTTGTAACAACTGTTATAGTATTTACAGCCAATCCTAACTTATTAAGTACACTGATTTATGTTTGAAATTAGTTGGGTATAATAATAGGTTAAAACCTGCAAAGGGAGTATCTCCTTTGCATATAACATATTCCTCGGACAGCACATATATTATATAAACGCTGATTTCCATACTGACTGGTGTTAGCTGGCCTTTTCGTAGTGTTTCTCTGGGTACACTCTCGGAATATTTTTGACATTGTAAGACATGTATAGTCGCCAACAGAAGTATAATTTAGATGGCTTAACCTTATTAATATTAAATTATTGACGAAGACAATATAAGCAGTTAATATTTTCTCAACAATAACAAGCTAAATGAAATTAAATGGAGATTTTAAACTACATGTAAAAACAAAATTAGTTAAATTGACTATAACATAGACTTTTGCTTCTTCTATACTTTAATTATAAAATAAGGAGTCTTTCTAAGACAAATAAATGTCATTTTTAAAAATACAACTTCTAACACTGAAACAAAAAAAAATGGTAAATGCTACAAAAAAATATTGGTCCGTGAGCCCACAACAGATTTTTGTGACCAATTTCCTCCGAGTCCCTAACTCATAAAATGCTTTAAGATGTACATGAATTGTTGTGAGCGTCAGCTGCGGCGCCGATGGTGGAATTATATAGGGTGCTCCAAAGAAAAAAAAATTTTAAATTTGTGTTTTTTTTAATAAAGCACCCTGTATATAAGTTCAATTTTGGATTGTTAAAATAAAAATATTGTTAATCCCCTCAGCGATACCTATACCAAAAATGTGAGGTTTTTAAATTATTTGGAATGTTCGATAAATTCTTGACAAAAATAAATTTTTAATATATCTTACCCTACGCACGTTTGACTTTGTATATTATGTTAGCTTACTAGAATATTAACTGTACCATGACCTACATTTTTTTTACTAAAAATTGTTCAGGGTGTTCAGAAATTATTATAATTGTAAATATTAGTTACTGTGCACCCTGTATAATTTCTAGCAAAAATTGAAATGTAGGTGATTGTACACCTAATTTTTGCAATCTAACATAACATAAAAAGTCAAGCGTAATTAAGGTAGGATATAATAAAATTTTGTTTTTGTCATGGTTTTATCAAAAATCCCAAATATCCCAAAAACCTTTAAGTTTGGTATAGGGATCTCTAATAAAACTTACAATATTTTTACTTTTACAATTCAAAAATAAACTCATAAACAGGGTAATCCATTTAAAAAAACACAAGTTTAATTTTAATCTTTTTCTGGAGCACCCTGTACAATTCCACGATCGGAGACGCAGCTGACGTTCACAACGATTCAAGTACAGCATTCTTGAAGCATTTTACGAGCTATGGACTAAGATGAAGTTACTGACAAAATTTTGCATCTGGCTTACGGTATATATGATTTACGAAGAAAAATGTTAATTTTCTATATTATATATATTATATATAATATAAAAATAATATATATATAATAAAATAATATATATAATATATATATAATAAAATAATATATATTATATAAAAAAACGCAAAAAAATAAAAAAAAACTTGATTTTTCTTTAAGAGTAAACTACTTTAATTTTTTTATTTGTGTAGTGTATTTAAAATTACATTTTAAATTACTTTATTTCTTTTACAGGAGTATCAAAAAGTTTAAAAAACTGATTTTGGTACTATACAAAAAGTACAAAAATTTTAAACCAAATATTAGCAAGTTGCATTGCAATAAAGGATTTTTATCCACTTTATGTTTTAAAGAATTTTGCTTTGACCAAACCAACTCAAGAGGTAAAATAAACATATTCCGCAAACACCAAAATTTCCACTTAAAAAACTCCTTTAATCCACTATTATTATACTATTACTATATTAGGGAGCATTTTGATAAAATACAAAAAAATCATATATTTTTTTGCTTTCCTTAATCTCATAAAAAAATAGCCTTCCTAATACGTGCCGATAGTGCTTTTCCGCAATTGACTGCAGTCGCGTGAGAAAAAGTAGCACTTTCAGCACTAGTTAGGAAATATGTATACTTTTAAAATAACAAGGTAAGCCGCAAACACGCAATAAAAAGTTTTTAAATTTCTTAATTAAAAAAATATATGTTAAATTAACTATATTAAAAAAAAATTGAATAATTTTTTGAATTAATTATGTCCAAGAACAATACTTAAACTTTTTGTTTATTCTGTCTTATCATAATATTAATTTAATAAATCGAAGAATAAAACATATTTTTGTGGCTGTGTGGCCTATTATGTTATTACCATAAGCCCTCTAATTATATGACCTAAAATATATGGTTAGTTCTGATTAGTGATGGTCACCACCTCTAAGGAATTAATACAATTTAATGTAAAACAAGAATATTAAGTGTTCCTCTAGGAAAGTTTAGGTGTTTTTACATTTTTCAGACTTTCCATAGGACCTGATATATTAAGGGAGGTATATTTTCAAACTGACACAGGGTGTGTGGTACTTTATTGAAAGCTTTATGCAGAATTTCTTAGAATAAAAGCTTTAAAAATACCTAGAAAAGGAAAAGCAAAACTTGTCAATGGTAAAAAAGTATCACAAATAAGTCGTAAGGATTTTTATATATTTGTTAACTGAACATAATTGTTTTTATAATTGAACTTTAGACTACTTATAATCATGTTTTGGTGTTCTCCGCCAGCAATAGTTAACAATAATAGTAAAATAGTAAGCAAAAACTATCACAAACGCCTGCATACATATAAAATAACCCATATAATATGTTTTGTACTGGACTTTTCTTCCTTATTTTTGTAGGCACAATGCATAAAATATGATAAAAAAATATAAAATTCTTCTGGAGAATAAGTTAGCATTACTTTATAGAAAAGTTAAGTAAATGCGCTATGCTTCTTACCCCAATTTAACGTTGCCAATAAATAAGAAAAATGGCCAATAAATTGTCCATAGGTATTTGAAATCTTATTTGTCAAAAAGTAGAATAATAGTGTGACTGTTAAATTGGTAATTAGTATAAGTTTACCCAAAAACCTTAGAGAGACCATACAGTAATAACACTAGTTTAAAATACTTATGTATATTAAATACAAGAAAAATCACCCATGATATTCTATATGCAGGAAACTTTTATCACACGTTCGTGCAAAAACCTCTATACCAGATATTTTTGCCTAGGATGCCATTAAAGATTAATGGCATATGATAATAATATATATTAAACAAACATGTTTTAAAATTAACGGTACGATCTGAAACATGCATGACAGCTTGGTCAATGATAAAACCGTGGTACTTATTATGTAGTCCGGGTCTAACTGTCCTAATAAACCATAAATAAATCTTAATTTAGATTTTTAAATTAGATCAATTTTATAGGGTTTCTTACTTATACATATAAGGTAAAATATCCAAATAATAATTACTGTTTTTATTTAGTATCCCCGGTCATCTAACTGTGTTCGTAGAATAGCTAGACAATAAAACCTACTGGCGCTTACTTTTTTAAACTACCAACTTACAAAGTTATTTCCGGTTAGTTAGTATTTACTTTAAGTACAAAAATAAAGTAAATTTTATATTTTAAAAAAACTAGATACACCTTTCCTATTTATAATGGTAGGTTTACAGCTGACATTTCTTGCATGATATTTATGTCAGACAGAAATTCTGGCTAAAGTAAATAATTTAAAAAAATATCAGACATAATTTTTAACCGTTTACATTAGCCAGAATTTCTGCCTGACATAAATATCATGCAATAAATATCAATTGTAAACCTACCATAAGTTACTCTATTGACAGTCGCAACTACAGCTCGTCTTAAATGAGAGAAGGACAAAAGATCTTGGGCCATATGAATAAAAAGAAGCAAATACTTTTGCTTATAAGTAAAAGCTATTTATTAATATAGCAATAAAGAAGGACTTACTTTAAACGTAAAAGCATTTGCTCACAAGTTCAAGTATTTACTTATAGAAATGTGACGCTGCTACTCAGCAGCTTCAATTTTCTATAAGAAAATACTCGCACTTGTAAGCAAATGCACGTTTGAAGTAAATCCTTTATTTATTTATTATGATCAATACCTTTTACTTATAAGCAAGAGCACTTGCTTCTCTTTTTATTTATATGGCCCATTTGAGACAAAAGAAATGATTGGAGGATAGAAAATGAAGAGTCTCAAGCGAAATACTCAACTTAAAAATATGATCAAGCCTAAATTGATCTATTTACTTGTGTATTTTTCAGATCGTGTTACTTTTTTTTAGGAACAAAACCCTTAGTTATTAGTGGGCAAGCGCTTAAAATATTAAAGTTTTATATTTAAAAACAGATAGATTTCTTACTATATTAATTTGTTAAAATTAGCATTGTGCCACCTTTCTTTGTGCTGTACTTTTTGTTGATTAGCTGTTTTAAATTATATAGGATAAATTTTAATTTTAATTTAAAAAAGCTTAATAACATCTAAAAACTATTTTGACGTCTTTTCACGTTTATAAAAATGGGTTTGTAATATTTTAATTTTTTGTATCTTGCAGCTTCATAAAGTTAATTTTAACTGAAGAAAATATCTTGAATTACGTACAGTTTTGTCAAACTAACTGGCTTATAAGTTAACAGTGTATCCAAAATTGGTAGGGAATGTATTGGAATTTTGAAAACTATAAGGGATGAAGTGGGAAAAGTTGCGGGCAATTTACCCGGTAATTTATAAAGCCGTTTTGATGACGGCTGTATCTGGATTGATTTCTAAGTTATTAAAAAAATGAAAATGTGCATTTTTAAAAAATTGGTGTATTTTTATTTTAAATAATTTTTGAACCTGTAAAAACATTATTAAAACAAGTTTTAAAGAGCAATGCATTTCTGTTTCCAGATTTTAATAATAACGTTTTAGTTTTGAGATACCATTATCGACGTTTGTTGCAACTTACATTGACTTTTTAAGCCAGGATCGCAAAAGGAAAAGGTACTAAACCTATTTTTCGCTCTGCCGTACTTTGTACGTACGGCAAAGTTGTCTCTAGGTAGGGAATATGCTCGATAATAAAAAGGCGCATTCAGGATCGACAACCTTGGGGCAAAATTAACCTTTTCACCGAACTTAAAGAGGTACTAGTAGTGTTTTTTAGACTACAGTAAGCACACAAGCACGTATAATTTGATTGGTTGAAAGCGCTACAGACGCTCAAGCAAAATTATCACATAAGGGGAGTCAAGGCTAGTTCTGGTTAGTTGAATCTTTTTCTTTTTTAATGCGCCATTTGATTTGCTTTAAGCCAATCAAATTACCTGTGTTTGTGCTTTTTACTGTAGTCTGTGTTTTTTAATGTATGTTTACCGATTTAATAGTAATAATAATAAACTAAAAAGCGAAAAATAAATGGTTAAAAAAATTTACCCGACTTCAAAACAATAATAAAACTCACTTAAATTAATTAAATAAAAATAAAAAAAAGTCGGGTAATAATATATGTGCTAAACTACTACATGTTAATAACTAAACAAGAGTCTTTTATACTTTAATACCATAAAATGGAATTACCCAACTTCTCTTTTTTATTTTTAACTTTTTAGTGAGTTTTATTAAGACTTTACCCTATTTTTCCTATCATTAAATATTTTTAGTGGTTTAAGTGTAGTAACCATTAGATTTTTTAGGCAAAGATCTGCATTCTAAAATAAAGCAATAATTGTTTTAAGAAATAAAAAGTGGTTATTTTTATTTTAACGTCTCTCCAATCATCATTTCTCTAAGAATGTATATTCATTTTACAAACTACCTTACAAAACAGCTATAACTCTCGTACTAAAACTCGAAGTTCTTGTTAATTTTTTTAGTACCTTCCAACTAAAAGTGAAGTCGATAAGAATGTTCGCAGTTTTACCGGCGCGACCAGCAAATTGTAGTGTTTGCTCACGACCGTTTGGCATCACCTACTATTATCAAACAATTACTTTTATCAATATTCTAACCTCATTTGCTTCATGACTAGCTCTCCGATGGGATACGGTCAATTTACTCAATTTTATAAACCGCGCGCGACTTTATTTTAAAGCTAGTGTTAGTTACGAGTATGTTCGTTTAAAGATACTTCAGTAAATAGCTTTAACTAGAAATTCCGCAAGCGTATATGCTGTATCAGTGTATCACAGTGACTTGCAGTAACATAATTGGATATATATATATATATATATATATATATATATATATATATATATATATATATATATATATATATATATATATATATATAAGCGACTTATAATTTAAATTTGTTTTTGATAATATTTTAAAAAACTAAGATATTCATTTTATAACTTTTTATGTTGTCGTTTACAAACGTCCTACAACAAAATATTATTTTATTGTTACAACCATGAAGGAGGAGAAGAGAGAGAAGTAAGTGACATGGCAATACTACAAAAACGGGATTGTATTTAATGTAAAATTTAGTTCTAAAAGATATCACAAATAAAAAGGAGTATTCACTATAACTGCTCTATAAACCTTATAAAATACATGAAGTAAAGGGTATTCCATTTAAGAAGGAACATGGCAAATATTTTTTGACTTTCCGCGTATCTCTAAAGAAACTCAAGAGCGCCAATCTATGTATTTTAACTTTAAGAATTTAAAAATCGTAAGAACAAAAGAGAAACGCCATTATTATTAAGTTTTTTTAAATGAAAAATCCTTTTTATTATAACATTTTTGGAGTCTATGGTCAATTCTGAGTGTTTTTAATAAGGGTACTATATGTCTATCTTCAACCAATTTTTAGTTATTGACGCTTAAACAGTCACATTTTTTGGCTTATTTTATTTATTTTAATAATTATACCCATATAAAATGCAGGTGTAACGCAGGTGGTATCTAATACACTCCTCAAAAGAATTATCGCATCGATTTCTTCCATAAACTTCAATACAAAAAGGCTTTCATTTAAATCGCCATATCTCTTTTAATTATTAAGTTATCAAGGCAAATAAAAAGAGAATGTTAAGGAAAGGTGGAGCTATAACTTTATCGTAACCGTTGTTATTTACTGTTACCAATACATCCTACGGGGCGATACAACTTTTTGAAAAAAATAATAATTTTTAACCGGCCTGTATAATATGCTATTAATTGGGACGAATATCATTTGTAAATAAATTATACCCTTACTCATTTCTGATATTTTATAAATCACAAATTTGATTACTCCCTTTCAACAGCACATCATACAGAACAATTAAAACATTTTTTTGTTTTTTAATTTTATCACCCCGTAAGATGTATTGGTAATAGTAAATAACAACGGTTACGATAAAGTTATAGCTCCACCTTTCTTAACATTTTCTTTTTGAATTGTCTTGACAACTTAATAATTAAAAGAGATATGGCCATTTAAATGAAAGCATTTTTGTATTGAAGCTTATGAAAGAAATCGAGCATATGCGATAATTCTTTGAGGAGTGTATTTTACAGTCATTGAAGTTGTTACCTGTTAGTAGATTTTATTTTAGTTTTTAATATTCTTCTTTTTGCTTAACTGGCATTTTCTTGAAAATTGTAGTATGGCATTTCTTTTTATAGTTTTTCATCTTAAAAATAATTATGTATGAAAAACTGATATAAAATCTACCAAAAGGTTAATATTATTAATAAATTACTTTGAAGTATCAGGTGATCATCTACATTACCTTCATTAAATATTTATATATTTATTTTTAAGCATAAATATCTCAAAAGAGTTAAAGAGAACCTTATAGTACTCCTATTAAAAAAAATACTTACAATTGAACATACAATCTAAAAATAATAAAACAAACAGGGTGTTTGTTTCATTTAACAAAACACAACATTTTTGTGTCACCTCTACTTTTACTGTATTACCATAAAGGCTGGCTTTAATCTACTGTCTTTGTAACATTTTGTGTATCTACTCACATGTAGTGTCATGTGTTACATGTCTGCGAGAAACCCTTGGCATGGAGCAGAAAGAGGCGTCATCAAAAGCTGCCTGAACGCTTATAACAGATTCTAGTGCTTTTTATTTGTGATGTTATGAGTTTATTTCGATTTTTATTCTTTATTAAATTTGTTATCCCATTTTTAGGCTATTGTATTATGTAAGGAAAATATTTACATTTCTTTATGTCCGAGAACAGAAGCTAAAAATAGGTATCTAAATATGTAACAATATCTTACTGGTAACCATTTCAAAGTACAGTCCTATTTACTTTAGACAATGTAAGACACGTACAATCCTGTCCAAAAGTCCGCCTTATTATCAGTTCTCTATCGGGAAATCCATACACCATATTATATGTAGATCCATTGTGATGGGATGAGATTTAATAGTTTCCAAACATTATCAAACTAACTAAAAGATTAAGTTTCATGCAAGCAAACAATACTCGTAATGCTGGCAACTGGGTAGTGGGTAGTGTAAACATGAGGATGTCGAATGAATTATTAGTAGACTGGATACGGGGTTAAATTATTTGTTTAAATTATATTTACCTAAGCAGAAAGCTCAGTTTAATATTGAATTCAATTGTAAACTATTTATTATTATTTATTTTACAGTGGGAGTCAGCAAAAACTTTGATACTTATTTCCAAATTTTAGGGACTTGAAAATTATATCTGTGAAACTTATTGCATTTTTAGGCACAATACTTAAATGAGGAGCTCTAAATTAAAACGCAGTTTTTGGTCAATCACAATATTAGGAGTAAAAGAGTAAAATTCATAAATAAAAACGCCTATTAAAATTTTTAAGGTTTTCTTTAAATTGCGTTTTATTATAAACTGCGTTTTGATTTAGAGTTCTTTAAATAGGATTTTTTCAAGCTATAGGTTGACAAATACATTCACGTATTAATAAAAGTATGCTCCTAAACTAGCGCCCTTCCTTCTG